>PVKB01004051.1:0-164546 GCA_004027205.1 Ctenodactylus gundi
TATACATATCAACAAAATGTGGGAAAAAGAGAGAAATAGAGACCATCAAACACCAAATATGCAGTTTATTTGATCTCGAACCTCTAAAACTTCAAGAAATAAATGTCTATTATTTAAGCTACCCTGTGAATAATAATTTGTTACAGCAGCCTAAATTTATAATCCCCTCATCTACAGCTTGTGCCCTATGAGCTGCCAGGTTGCTATGACAAATGGCCCCATTATATTATACATTTTAACTTATTTGGGTGTAAGCAAACCAATGTCACTTGGAAAACACAATAGCTATTTGTATGCCATACTATCTCAGAATAAAATGCTGTTTTAATGAGCTGCTAAAAGTGGGACTGTTGAGAACAAGGCAGAATTGAGTATCAGTGGGGGTCTGAGGGATGGCTGCATGCACTGGTTGAATGCCAGCCATTGCCATGGGGGAAGATAAATGGTTATTCCGTTTGGTGTAAGTGCGACTCAGTCAACCACCATAGCACCCACCTCCTCACTCAACAGCATAAAGGGCAATGGAGGAAGCACCCAATAAGATGCACACCTTCTCCCCTGACCTGAGAAGCCTACTTCTCTTTGGGTGCTGTTACTCATCCTGTCACAAGTATCTCACTATACCTGGCAGAATGGAATTTCTGTGCTGATAGGACAAATGAGTCCCGATGGAAACTCTACCTCTGCTGACCCCAGAGGAAAACACCGTTATGGTGCAGAAGGCAGATTAGTGTACAGTAATGATAATAAAAGGCATTAGCAGTATCATTGCACGTCCTTGGAGTTTAAATTCACATTTTTTTTCTTCTTAATCTTCTATAATTTTAACATTTTTATTTTTTGAATGGGTCCTTCCGTGGGAACACTGATCACTATTACATAAACGCATCCAGTTGTCCTTTCTCACATTAGATAGGCATGTACTGTCAATACGGTCACCACCCCCAAACTGGAAAGTTCTGGGTGAATGTTTACCTCATTGTCCCATTAGAGCTGAGCAGTGCCTTGTCACTCAACACCTGATTGATTATGTGGCAATCAAACAAAATTGTCTTTATAAGAATTTATTCTTAGCCCCAGTCTCATCTGGTCCTATTCAATACCAAATGCCTGATGAAAAGTACGAGGGTTACCTAATCAGAAACGCTGAGAGATCTCTAAAGCGTCAGCTCCATAAGCTTTAGAAAAACCTCCAGGTTATGAAATGATGTCATCTATATTAATCCATAGCAATCTTTAACATACAGATATTTTCCTTACTAAGACAGAGATAGCTGACAGCCTCAATTCTTCTTTTTTCTCTAAATATAAAATGTCCCATGGGTAAAGGGAAAGGTATATTTTTTAAAAATATAGATTTCTTTGACTCAGCTTGTGTTGTAATAAGTATCCTCAACAACTTACCTTAGTATTGCCTTAGAGTATGTGGTTTTTCCTGTTTTACTTCTGAGTTACTGTCTCATTTCAAAGATAAAATACATGACACCCACAAATTAAAAAAGAAGGGTTTATTTTAGATCACAGCTCAGAGGTCTTAGTCCATTCATGGTCAGCCAGCAAAGGCAGAGGACACGGCAGAAAGTCTGCGATGCCTAGGTATAAGAAATCTGTTCACCACACAGAGACAGGAAGCGGGGAGAGGACTGAAGAGCCAGTGAGGGAGGTAAACTTTTCTGGGTCACACCTCAAGTGACCAGTTCCTCCAACAAGTCTCTACTTCCTGACAGCACGTGAAACCACTAATAAATTAATTTACTTGATCCAGTTAACCCACAGAATGCAACAGAGACAGATTTCAGGATCGGTTTCTCTGTCGTTTGAATCATATGATCCAACATAATCTATAGTTCTTAAAATTTCTAGATAGAGTTACAGTTTGGAGTCTTTGGAAGGCCCCTGCAGATGAATGACAGTACAGATTCCCATTTCCTATGTTTTCTTTTTAAATTTTTTCTTCATAGCTTTTTCTTTTACTTTTAATGGCTCATGAAATCTTTATTCCCAATTTTTTATTGACGTGTATGTGTGTGGGGGTAGTATACAATGGCTAAATAAAATTTGAGAATTTTGTGCACGTATATATCTCTGACATCACTCCAGTCCATTTCATTTCTCCCTTTTTGACCCTCCTGTTTCACCTTCTTCGCCCTTGACTTCCGGATTCTTATTTGTTTTGGGCAAAGACACACTATTCCCTGAAATGAGTCTCATTTGAAGAAATAGCTTTTGGCTTGTTGGTGGGGCTTAGCAGAAAGCAGTAAACATTTGATTATATTATCATGTGATCTGAGCTGTTCATCGTGAATTGGGTACTGTCTGACCAACCAAATCATAAAGTGGTAGATATACAACACTATGACAGCATCAAATGGAAGCAGTCCATGGGGGATTAAACTTGACCAGGCCATAAGATATAAAGAAGTTATGTTCTTATCACCCCTATTTCTTCTTTAATACTTTCTCTCAACCTGCACTTAGGTCTTTATGTTAAGTTTTCTATGCTCAGCTGACTGTAAAGGGGAAAAAAACCTTATGCGTAGATTACACAGGGTACCATGGCTAAGATAAGTGCTCTTCAAAGGCTTGTATGTCAAAACTTTGTCCCCAGAATGATCCTATTAGGAAACCATGGAACACTTGTGGGGATGAGACCGTATGAGAGACCCGTAATTCAGGGGGGTAAAGGGTGATGGATTTCATTTCAGTTATTGTACTCTTCAGCTTTGGAATTTCTTTCCAGTTTCTTTTTAGGTTTTATTTTTAATCTCTTTATTGATGTTTCTAATTTATTCCACATTTTTTTCCTTTTTCTATGACTCCTAGTTCTTGTTTTGGATATCTTTAAGGCACTTGTTCTACGGGCTTCATATGGTAAATCCAATATCAAGTCTTTTTCAGAGATAACATCTGTCGGTATATTTTGTCAGGTGAATGAGTCTCATTTTTCTGATTTTTCCCCCTTTCGCATGTCTTGTGATTCTTCTGTTGACAAAATCAAGGCATTTGAATTTAATAATGTGGTAATGTTGGAAGTCACGAGCCCTCTGTCTTCTGTAGGGTGTGCTGTTTTGTTTTCTTACGTGCTATAGTCTCTGCGCTGATGGGTGGTGGCAATCGTAGCTGCTGTTTACTGAGGAGACCTACGTAAGAAACCTTGCTGACATGTTTAAGAGCATTATTGGACCTCTTTACAATATACTTACCAGATGAACGTTTTAATAAACATGTTTTCGAAAAAAAGGCACCAGCCTCTGCATTCCCTAAGAGTTATTCAGCCACAGGTTGGGGAGTTGCAGTAACAAAGGGAGGTGCAACAACGTCTGTGATCAAAAGCAACATTCAGAGAACAGATCCCGAATATTAGGAAAAAGATTCTCTTTTGCCCACTCCAGCTCCTGAAAGCTGCACACAAGCTGCTCCAGAAACACAAGCACAGCTGATGTGTCAGGCAGGGGCCAGGGGAGGAGAAGCAGCCATTGCACCAGGAGCTGCAGTAGTCTGAGATTAACAAAAATTTACCATGCGAGCCTTCGACAGACGCAGAATTTTAATGTAGTTTTGTCAGTCAGTGCAATTCTTGTCTAGCTGAGGAGAACAATTGCTTGTGGTTTTACCGTGCCATCTTCACAAAATCCTCCTTCCAGAGGATATTGAGTTTTATGCCGATTTTATATCCTGACATTTCACAAATTCATCAATTGTTTAAGCTAGTTTTATCAGCGTTATTATGAGATTTCCCAGGTATACCATTGCATCATCTTCAAAGAGAAGCATCCACAACTCAGTCTTATTCTCCTAGTTGGCTTCTTTAATTGTATTGGATCATTAGTACAACATTGAGTGAAGAAATTGTTGGTAAAGATACTCAGTTCTGATGAAGAGATCAACATTTCTGTCTCAAAACTAGAGGCTTATGTTTAAAAAAAAGTTAGAGTCTTTACGGAACCTATCAAAGAGAAAAAATAAAAACATGGCTCTCCAGCAATGGTTATGACTTTTATATGAAAAGAACTTGATCCTAAAATATATCAGAAGAAAAACACAAATCTTTAATTCAGTACTCCTGCCTGCTGGTAACCATAGCTTTGTTAACATTTTGTGTACGACAAGTCAAATTAGTGGTTCCTCATCACAACAAAGGGAGAAGTGACACAAGGATAGATGGAGGTGACTTTTATGTAGAAAACTGGGCTGAGGTCCATCTTCCCATTACAAATGAAATAATGTACATTTATAGAAGGGCACACACACACACAAAAAAAAATACATCTTTTGGAATTCTTTGTAACTGACTCCTCACCTAAAGATTAGGAAGGACTTGGGATTTTTGCTTATTGTTTCTGTTTACTAAAATAAGTAAGGTTCCTAAAAGGAAAAGAGGCAACAGTTCAATGAACCATGTCTACATTTTGTGAAAATATGCATTAAAGGTGAAAATTTTCCTCAAAAATCCAGTTAATTCCTCTTAGGTACGTGCTCCACATTGTGCTTACTTGGTGAACTGTCAATCACAAATTGCCATTTCACCAAATGTTAATCGCTTGATGAATTGCCAGTTTTCACTTGTGTCTAAAATATTAGAGTAATGTAGATTATTGGTCATTCATTCAACACATACTTGAATTGGAGTAAGGAAAACATCCATGAATATAATTGGCCCCCTGTATCTGTGAGTTTTATAAATTCAAGCAATCTTGGATCAGAAAATATTCACACAAAAATGTGACACTGAAAATGTACTGGCCTTTTTTTTTTCTTAACTTTCCCTAAACACTACATTACAACAATTATGTGCATGATACTTACATTGTATTAGGTATTATAAATAATCTAGGGGGGTAAAGTGTTTGACAGAGTGAGTGTAGTTTATATGCAACTATTATATCAAGTTATGTTAGAGACTTGAGCATCACAGATTTTATTCCCGGCAGGAGGTCTTATAACCCAGTGGTCCCTGGCATTTTTAACACCAGGAACCTGTTTAGTAGAAGACCATTGTCCCAAGAACAGGAGTTGGGTGGGGAAGTACTCATTTATAGTAGGCTGTTGGAGGATAATTTTGAGCAGTGAGCAGTAGCAGAAATGGAGCAGGGAGGATGCTCCACTTCCTGTCAGATTAGCAGCACAATGGAACCTAGTAGGCTGACAGGAGGAGAAGCTTTGCTGGCTACTTACCTCCTGCATACTGCTCCGTCCAAGGCTCCAGATGGCATGGTTCTCTGCCAGGAGGATGGGATTTCTTGTTATCATCAATCAACTGTGGCTAATGATGGAGAACTATTGGTAATTAATGTGTAGCTAAGTGGGTTCTAGAGTAGCATTATACAAAGTAGTTTCTAATTTTAATTCTTCTGGGAACACAAATGACTCTTAACATAAGAAGTTCTTTCATCTGTTAGAGAAGATCAGAAATGATTTTCTATGCAGGAAGAATAGCTGAGGTAAAGAGACAAGAGTTTTACAACAGAGTACAATTTTAGGAAACCTCAGGTGAGTAATTAGCTTTCGTGCGGAGGCACTGATGCTTATTTGGCCTTCAGTTGGATTACAGCCTGAGAAGACTCAGGCTACCTTCATCTGACGGTGCTGTGAGGTGTGGCTGACCCTGCCCATCAGCTCCACTCATTGTTGCTCTTGGGTTAAATCACAAAGACTACTCAGAGGAAAACACTTTAGAAACCTTGACTCCTTATCCTCGTTGAAAATGCTAAGTCTCTCCATGCCTCCTGGAGTTTACTTTAAAAATCAATTTTCTTTTCCCCGTGTTTCTCAGTTCAAGGCACTGGAATAGTACTAATCGCTAAAACTGAAGTTAACTAACTCCACAATTGCCCTCCGCTCACTGAATATCTGGGAAATAGCCGAGTGAGCTGCCTTTGCATACAGCCATCCATCTCCAGAGACACGGATGAGTGAGGATGGCTGAAAGAGCTGTCAAGGAGTCTTTCCTGGATACTTGTCAGCAACTGGAATATCGCTCTTTATTCTGTTTATGACCCCGTTTGGAAGCTCATGATTCTTTGTGTTGTAATTTGAAGGCAAGTCTTGTTGTGTTGCATACTTGCTATGTAGCTCAGGTTGGCCCCGAACCCATGATCCTCTTGCTTCTATCTCTGAGTGCTAGGATTTCAGGAGTTTGCCACCATGCCCAGCCTTGAGATTCCTTAAGAATGAAACATTTTTCCAAACTATATTTTGCTCATGGAATCAGGAGTAGACTGTCCAAATACCTCCTCATCCAGGCATTTAAAGATATACTAATTTTTTAACCATTAGATCTACCAATAAGCCACCATTTATATACCATGACTCCGATAGTTTTGCTTTTCAAATGTCAAAGCTACATCAACACAACACTGTGCATTCAGCTGCTTGGGATGAATGATATCTCAGGCACCATTTTTTCTTTGTTCTTTTTTTTCCCTGCTCTTCCCCTTTGGTTTGTTATCAAATTCTGATGGTTCTGCAGGGAAATTGAACAGAAACGTACTGAACATGTCTTCTGGGGAAAGAGCTCCTCTGTTTGTGCTGTATGACCCACTCACACCCCACATCTGAAGTGCAAGTGTGTGTGAGGCCTAGCTGAGTGAGATAACGGATGAGAAGGGCCGTGCAGGAAGATGGGCTCCATCCTACTTACCTGGCAGGTAGCCGGCATTTACTGCTAGGGCCTTCACTTTCTAAGAGGACCCAGCACACATCACTTATCACATCACACCATCTTTATGGGTCTGGCTTTCTCGTATGCCCACAGTCTATTCTCAGACAGTGAGCTTGTCCTCTTGGCT
The DNA here is from genome assembly GCA_004027205.1 of Ctenodactylus gundi. Taxonomy (NCBI): domain Eukaryota; kingdom Metazoa; phylum Chordata; class Mammalia; order Rodentia; family Ctenodactylidae; genus Ctenodactylus; species Ctenodactylus gundi. The sequence continues at coordinate 6,789 of PVKB01004051.1, forward strand.
TCCTTCTTGGTATCCTTAAGACCTGACATGGTGCTTGGCAGATACAATGATCTAAAGTAAATTAATTTGCCAATTAGATCCTACTTGTAATACATTGGCCCCTTAGTTTTCTACGTAATCTTTATCTATGGTCGTGTCCCTTTTGTCACCTCGGGTCACCACACACGGGAGGGCCCCATTGTCAGTAACTATCGCTCCTCTCTAAGTCCACGTTCTGCCATACTCTCTCATTGCTACTTCTGTATCTCTAGATTTAGCATCTTGAATACAACGTTTGGGCTGCACTAGGACGTTCAGTCCAATGACCCTGCCACTTGCTCTTCACTGTCAGTCACCCACCTCTTGACCCTTGCTGCTCTTTATGACAAGTTCATATTTCATGGCTGTGAGTACCCCGACATTTTAGTCAGTGCCTTCCATGCACGTTCACTCTTTTATAAATTAAAGGTACTTGTCTGACAAGATCTCTAAGCGCATGAAATCCAACTTCCCACAAGTTCAGGTATACCTCAAGCAGCAGCTGTGGCTGGGGATAAAACCACCACGAGCCATGCTAACCTCTGGCTTCACAGCAGTGACCACAGAGCAGACTTCCACGGAGGGTGCCTGGTAATTTCGGCATCTTTCCCGTATCTATTCTCCCTTCTACTCTTCCACAAGAAGGCCTTCATTCTTATTTTGTCCAGAAAATAGAAATCACATAAAGACAACTTTCCTTGACATCCACGATATTATCTACCTATTTGAATCTGTGACTGTCTCTCCACCCACCCACCCATCCATCCATCCATCCATCCACCATGGTTCCTCCTAGTACAGTAGATAAATCATCCTCTTCTCTCCTTGATGTTTCCTCCACGCCCATGCTAGATGTCTGCCCTCTTCTCCCTCCCACTTACACACAGCTCTCCACCAGTTGCCTTGACTTCTCACTCCCCAGTGCACCATGCCACACCAGTCTCCTCTTTGTGGTTCAATTCTATCAACCTAAGAATATGTTGCCATTTCTCCTCTACTAAAAATAAACTTTCTTGGCCCACACCAGTTTTTGCTCATTTTCCTGCTTCTCTTCAGACTGAAACTCTTCAAAAGAATTGTCGATGCTCAGTCTCTATTGCTTTTCTGCCCATTCTTTTTTCAAACTATTCCAATCAGGTTTTCTTTCCAGGTTTCCACTAAATGTATAGCTGTTAGAGTTGCCATTTTGATCAATCTCAACTGTATTCTCCTTGACCTAGTATGGTTACTACATGAGTTTTCTTTGAATTCCATATGTTTAAAAGCAAAAGAGGGTACAATTAGGGATTTCTTTGGAATAACAAGTACAAACTGGAAACATCCCAGGAGAATGTCATTATATTTTTGCTTATTGTCAATGTGTTTATATTACCAATAGTTGTTTATGCGTTCATTTTCTCTAACTAAAGAGTGAGTTACTAAGTGTCTGATTTTTTTTGTCTGACTTTTCACTTTATGTCTCTAGACATGTGTTTGACATGCAATAATTGGTAACTATTAGGTGCTGGCTGTTCAGGAAGCACAGAGCAGGCCTTTAATAGCAGCTGAATAATCAATGACTAAATATTTAACAGGTCAATTCAATGATGGGCTTAAGCATCTGCTGACCCACGTTTCTCTTCCCAGTGGGGTAGACGTCCCAGAGACATAACGTTGTTTTCCTTTCCGCTCTCTGGCCCCTTAGGCAGCAAACTTCCGGGCATCTGTAGACTGGTACTGACTTTTTATTTCCCTCACCTAGCAGTAGAAGCATAATTTTAGAGGTTGCTCAAGAGAGATTTCCTCATCGGGCCACTAAGCCCTCTGGTTGATGACTCAGAAATCTCACCTTACCCTTGAGATTATCTTCACTGAGTTGAGGGAAGACGTAAGTGCAAGGGATTAAGGGCAATTCTTCTCTTTCTCAGAAAGGAGAACAGGCACATTAGATGCTGGGGCTTGCTTGGTGTTTGGAAAGCTTATTTTTAACTCCAAGCAGAGCCTATGTATCTCTTTTTATGTGAGATGAAGTCATAACTTGGAATCATCCAGCCAGAATTTTTTTCCATTGCTGTAAACACTCCATCTTTATAATCATCATTATTGATTGCTACATGAATGACACACATATGGGCACACACACATATAGTCAGACAGACATATACATTGGTCAGTTTACTCGCCAGAAGTACTCCTTATGGAACCCGGAAATTAAAGCTGACTGTTGCAACTTTGCTGGTTTATTGACCCCAGAGGAATGTGGACTGGGCAAAAGTTACTAAGGAATCATTTGACCAACACATTCCATGACAATTAAGCAGTATCTCTTCATAGAGATAGGAGGTTTATAGAAAAGATATTTCATAATAGGAGAATACAAATATTTAAAGTTGTAGCCTCTTACCTCCATATCTTCTAAGGAAGGAGGGCCACAAAGGCACAGCATCCTTTGTTACTGGGTGTGCAAGGGCAAGTTCCTTAGAATAAGGAGACCTTGTGAGGGCAGAAAATCATTGCGTCTACAAGGCTGCTGGTAGGTGGGTGATGGAGCTTCATCAGCATCTCTGCTCCTTCACTACTTGTGATATTTGAGGGAGTATGAGAACGGAGATTTGATTAAGTCTTCAATAAGGTATGGAATGCTTTCTGCTGTCACAGCAAAATCTTCAGTGATCTTTGAAGATTTGTGTAACTTTTCATTTATTGAAAGGGCTGCTTAAATTTTGCACTTACAATAAAATGGGAAAAAAAGAAAGGCTGGCAAGTACTCATTCATGAGAAGTATATTGTTTTACTGATATTTTAAGTTTGCTGATTCCTTGATAGACAAATCTTGCTTTTTGGCCTAGAATGTGGTTCAATTTTATTAAAAATTATATGTGGTTAGAAAGAATGCAATTCACTTAGTCATGAGGTACGAGATATTGTTTGTATCTTATACAGAGTCATACTTATTCTTGTAACATACAAACATTATATATACATTTACACAATTCTTTTTTATATAAAACTTTAGTTTTACAGAGCAATTTTAAATTTTCCACAGAATTGATTGGAAGTTAAGGATTTCCTGTTCACCCTGTTCCCACGTATTCATAGCCTTCCTCATTGTCAGCATTCACATCAATGTGGTGCAATTGTTTCATTCAGTGACCCTACATCAACTGAAGCCCGTAAGCAGGGCTCACTGTTACTGTATATCTTACAGATTTGAACAAATATAAGTCAAAATACATTTGTGTCAGGGTATCATACGAAGTAGTTTTGCTACCTTAAACCTATCAGGGATGCTTTAAGCCATTCCTTCTGAGGAGTATAAAGAATTTATAAGTTGGGTTCCTTCTGAGAAGCTTTCATCAAAGGCTGGACAGGACACAACAGGTATCCAGACAGCCTCTTTTCAAGTGCCCACCTCTGTTTCATGACCACCATTTGTAGTCATTGGGGCAAGTATTAAGGGGATAAGCAAGAGGGACATGGAGGTGGTAATTTGAGACTATTATTGCAGAGAATGGAAGCGATGGGAATGGAGGCAATGTGTGGGAAAGAGTCTTTGGAATCCTAAGTGAATTCTCTTGTTTTTGCTTTTAGATGCACAGACAACCACAGCTGCACTGGCTTTAGCCCCCTGGGCACAGGTTTTGTGCAATTACTGAGCATGAATTCTGTCCAGCTCAACTCAGTCCTGTCATTTAAGCTGCCTACGCATCAGGGCTTGAGAGTAAACGTGCACGTGGTAGTTTTGCTTGACTATGCACCAATGTCCTTTAAATCCATGGGATGGTCTTAGCAGATATTTATGTCATAAAAATGGGCTTCAGGGGATAAGTCTCTTGTTCTCCAATAGCTGAAGTAGTCTTCCTTTTCTGCCACCATCTCCTCTCCCGTAATACCATGGACACCATTGCTATTTATGGACCCTCCCAGCCGTGCACTGTTCACCTGACTTCCTCTTACTGACAGAGAACATGAGGCTCACGAGGGTGGGAATGGCTGCCCACGTCCACTCTGCTGCTAACTGGTAAGCAGCAGATGAGGGCTCAACCTCAGCTCTTCTTGGTCCAAGCAGCACAACTAGTCCTTGATGTCACACAGAGGATTATAAGGAGTTGATAGCACTCGGAAATGCAGCTTACTGAGGAGCCCTACGGAAGAAACCTTGCTATAGGCTGAGAAGCACTATCCTGTTTAACTCTCACAACAACTCTACCACATGAATGTTTTCATAATCCTCAGTTTCTCTCCTATGACTGAAACTTTCACCCCTAGACTAGGCTGGCAGGATCTTTCTCACCCACTAGGTCTTAACTCAATAGAAAACTCTAAGAAAACTTACCAGAACATTTTGTCTGGGGCATAAATTCCATGCCAATCTCCATCTTTCTCTGGGTGTTTCTTCAGTTCTATGGTTTGTGCTTTTTGAAAAAAAAATTGATCACTGTAAATCATTTGACTATAAACTCCTTTTTTGCCATAGTATCCCTAATAATTTTTGTGGGGTCTGATGTGTAACAGAAACTTAATGGGTGCAGAGAAACGGGAGGCTCAGAGAGGTTGAGAACTTAGCACAGGCCACACAGCTGCTAAGATGGGCACTGGAAGTCAGCCCAGGTGTAGAGATTCTAGATAGTACATGATTATTCCCAGGGCTAAATGGTTCAGCACAGCTGAGAGTACACAGTAAGCACATAATCCTTACTGAACTCATTTATTTTATTTCCTAAAGCCTGTCTCTCCTACCCTAGCCTGGCTAGGACTGAAAAGGCAGGGATTAGGGTTACAACTCTCTCTCTCCCTCAGAAAAAACACTTTGATTTAGAGCAACGATGAGTCATTATGCCATCGAGTTTAGCTAATTAACCACTGTGAGACCTGTCTCCCATGGGGCTGTGCTGAAAGGTGGGCGCTTTTATCCCAGAACACTTAGGGAGATAAAGAATAGGGCCGCTGAAAGGCTTAACTGCTCACAGGACAAGTAGGTGGTTGCAGTTCCAGCCGCGAAGGGTTTACTTCACTAGGAGAAAAACAAATTAAAGTCATCTCAGGGCTAATGTGTACAAATTCAACAGTTTTTAAATTTATGTTATGAAAGAGTAAACTTATTAAAGGCCAATTTGGATCAGAGAGGTAATCTTGGGCTGGGAGTGTAGCTCAGTGCTTATGCATATACCATATGCATGGGTCCCATTCCTCAGATGGAAAATAAAACCTTCTGCCGCACGATGGCCCTCTTGCTGTGGTTGCTGGGAATCCCTCCTGAATTCTCCAATTTGAGAGATTGGATTGTGATGATGATTCCCTGCTGGGTTCTATTTCGGTTTAGTGATTTGTCATAAATATACTTTCTGTGGCCAAACTATTTCTAATTATTATTCTTATGGATTACATAACATTGTTCCATCACACATTAATAAGCCAAGCTACTATATTTGGTCACTTTTATTGTTTATATGTGAATTCTTAGATATTTTGTTTTTATTTGCAAGATTTTTCTCCCTTGAGTGAAGTACCCCACCACTGTTCTCAAAAGGCCTTGTATCGTTTGGCTACTGCACCCACTCGGCAAGAGTGAACCAAGCCTCCGCGCCCCTAACGCTGGCCACTACTCAGGAATCAGTAATTTTGGCTTCCTTAATTAAATAGAGTAACATTTTATTTACATTTAACACTAGTGCTGTTAGTTTTCATATGTTCATTTTTGAGCTGCTTTCAGTGTTTTATTGGCAGGTATACATGACAGAAGAAAAAATTTAAAATAATATACTCTATAGCCTTTTTCATCATGTACCTTTTAAAGAAACCGTGTCAGCTGATACTTGACTAATTGTCTAGATCTGGGAATCAGGTCAGCCACATAATTTAATTAGAGAGATTCACTTTAATAAGTTTTCCTGAAAAAAATCGTAATAAAGAAAATGGAAATTTGTTCACGGCTCTTCCTTTCCTGAATACTTAAATTGTCATCATGCCATGGTGTAATAAAAGTTAATATGCTTCTGAGAAACTTGGCAGGTGAGGCTGAGCAAACCCTGTTCTCCTCCAGAATTGGGCAGGACGCTGGGTGGGAGTGAACACTCTGAATGGGGAGGACTGAGATTCCCCCACTGCAGGTCGCATTGCCAATGTCAGCCACACCCCATGCCCTTCCTGTAGTGGCCGGAACTGCTGAGGGCATCTCAAGCTCAAGCAGGGGCAGAGCAGACTTGATGGCTCTGAGCAGATGCCTGCATCTGCCTTTGCCCTCTGCCTGTGCCCTCACCCCACCTGGGCCTGCGCCTGCACCGCCACCCACCCAGCCTTGGACTTTGTGTGGCTCCCTCCTTCCCTTCCACCAGCAGCACCTGGCAATCACTCACAACTAAAAGGCAACCAAAGACGGGAGTTTCCTGAGAGTCCAAAGGTGCATGTGAGGAGGCTGAGGCCTGATGTGGGAGCTGAATCCAGGTGTGAATTAAGGAATGAAGGGGAGGGGGCAGGGAGCATGGGAGGTGAGAGGCCAAGAAGCCAGAGATCAAGGCAGGGCAGGGAGGGATTGGCGAGGCAAAGCAAAGGGAGAGGTTCAGGTGGAGACAGCCAGTGAGGCCAGGGGCTGGACATGCTCCCAAAAGAAGGGGAATGAAAAAGTCTTGGTCTCTGGCACAAACATGACATGACTTCAGTAGGATCCACCCAGAACGGGATCAGCACAATAGTGCAGGCAAAAATCACGTTCGTCATATCCAGTAAACGTGGCTTTGAATCCTAGCTTATTCACTTGCAGGTGGTGTGGGTTTTATATAAAAATGTTTTAGTGTAGTGTCTGAAACATAGTGCGTGTTCAGCGCATGCTGGCTACAAGCTTCAGACATTAGCACGATTCCTGCTATATATTTATGAACTATTCATGATCTGCCCAGGCCGGTTCTAGGCTCTTCAAGGGGATTTCAGGGAGCACATACATGTTGGCCCAATGTAGGCCTTTGTGTGTTTATAGTGTGACTTGTACCTTTTACTGAAACAGCTGTCCTTGAAATCCAGAGGAGGCAGCAAGGAGCAGAAAAGACAGGGAGATGGCGGTGGAAGTTGACTGGGGCTTTGCAGGGGAAAGAGGTGTGGGAATTTCAGATGAGGAGTTCGGGAGGGTCAAATGTGTGCAGGAGTAAGAATGCTCTCTGTGCGCTAACTCCACCCCAATTTGCATTTCTATGAAACATTCCAGGCACCTGTGTTTGCACACGGGCATTTGCCTGTATGTAGATGACTGCAAAGAAGCAGGCGGATGCACACCAAACTAGTCAGAGATTTTTGGGGTCAATGAGTGACAATAGGAAGGACTTGGATGCGTTTACCCTACAAAATTTATGTCTGTATTTTTAGAGTATTTTACGAGAAGAAAACATTCGTTAGCAGTGGAAATAAGGACTTTTGAAAAGGAATGTGGGATTGTACTGTGGGACGCCTTGTATTCTGAGCCCAAGTTTCTCCAGGCAGCGGAGGGAAAGTGAGGGGTTGTGGGCAAAGGGAGGAGAGAGTGAAACTGAAACAGAGGAGGTGAGTCCCGCTGGGATGTGTCCTGCGGCAGAGACAGACCCCAGGGTGAGAAGTGATGTCGCTGCTCAGGGAACTTGAACACCAGCTCTGCGTCATATGTTGTGGCAAATCGGTTTTTATTTGAGTATGCATGAACTACAGGCTGGGTGCCATGTTAATAACCTTGAAATTTGTGCCCATGTAAGTGAATGCTGTTTGACTGCTTTTCCCTCTCTCTTAGCTTCTCCTTCTCTGCCTCCCTCGCATTCTCAGCGTCTCTCCTCTTTCCTCGCACTTGGTCACGCCTCTCCCTCTCCTCTCATCTAGGCTAGAATCTTTTGTTCATGTACTTATGGCAATCTCATATGAGACACACCAATCAATACCCAATCTTTTGTGTCTGATCCACTTCATTGAGTGTTATTGACTTAAGGTGGCCCCATCTTCTTTCAAATGCTTTGTGTGTGCGTTTCGTTATGGTATTTGTTACGGCAAATTTTTATCTCCACCTTGCAAAATGGGGGTAGCCATACCCCGTCTACATATGGAAAAAAATGAAACCAAGAGAATGAAACCCTCTTTTCGGAACACATGGTTAACCTGAATCCTGGACCCTTTCCTTTCTCCCAAGAGTGCATGTGAGCAATCACCGAATCCCCTGCAGTGGTCCCATTATACACAGAGCATGGAAGGGGCCTCACCTCGGCCCTCCCCTGCACTGGAATTCCTTCTGGTCTCACTCAGGGCCTTTGGAGTTGCGGCTCTGCCTGCCTGGAATCGTCCTCTCTGCTCTCCACACCTGCCTCCTCCTTCTCAAGCGCAACTCAGCCCTGACTCAGTGGTCCCCACTCACCTGTGGCTTCACGTTCATGACTTCAGTTGCCCAAGGTCAGCCACAGCCTAAAAACATTACCTGGGTAATCCCAGAAATAAGCAATTAAGAAGTTCTGACTTGTGCATTGTTCTGAGTAGTGCAGTGGAATCTCGTGCCATCCTGTGCAGTCCTTCTGTAGATATAAGGCTTTCCGTTCTCCATCATATCCACGAGATTTGCTCTACCTGCCTGCTATACAATTGGTGGCCATCTTGGTTATTACAGCAACTGTCACATTACTGTGGTGTTTTGTTCAATCCTTATTTTATTTAATAATGACCCCAAAGTACAAGAATAGTGGCACTGGCAGTTTTATTAAGTATATTGTTATAATCTTCAATTTCATTATTGTTCCACTCTTACTATACCTGATCTCTGTATTGAACTTTACCACACCTATGTATGTGTAAGTAAAACATGGGGCATACAGGGTTTGCTTCTACTGATGGTTTCAAGGGTCTGCTGGGGATCTGCAGTGTAAGGACTACGGCTGTATCCTTCCAACCTTCTGCAACCACTCCCTACTTACAACTCCCTAATTATTGCCTGCGTTGCCCAAAGTTGCTACCTGAAGTCACTTGGTTTATTCATTAGTCTTCTTATGTCAGTTTTGTTTCCTGCTGTCATCCCAATTACATATTTTTAGATTCTCAAATATTCGTGAAGTACATAGACTTAGAAGAATCTCAAGGGAAAATGTTTTTCTGTGTTGCTGGCTCACAACATCACCAGAGTGTGAGTAGCAGAAATTGAAAGAAAAAGTAAGATGTAAACACGTGAGAGTGAAGACTTTTCTCCTGTGTGACTGCTCCCTTTCTAGGAGTTATGTCAGAGCTCTGCATCCTTGAGGCTGTTACAGTGCTTGTGAACACTGCTGAAGTTTCTCTCCAATTAAGTAAGGAGAAAAGGACTTGGACGAAGCGAGATGCCTCCTTGGCTGTGAGCTTCTCCGGCTGGGTGCAGCACAGCCCCACTCACTGTGTTTCTCCGTAACTAAAGCCTTGTCTTTCTTAATTAAAATGAAGTAGAGTGGCTCACTGCCCGACTGAGGGAGCTCTGGCTCTGGCAGAAAGGAAATGGCGATTCCGTCTTTGCTCGGAAAATCTCATTATACTAAATATCATGTTTTCGCTGTGATTTTAAAGTCAAAGTTGACTCTTGGCCTTGTCTGCTCCGTACTCCCCTGAGCTGGTGATGGCTCTGTCAGAGGACTCACTGGCTCTGTCGAGCCTGGAGAGCCAGGCAGGTGCCTGTTGACGTGCATATATACAGCAACAGGCCAGCGCTGGCTACTGTTTATTTCGCTGGGAAAAACAAATTAAAGCCTGAGTTGACATTACCACATACTGTAGTAACAGGATTTTAATGACTTTACTTCTCTGATCCAAGGATTTGTAATAGTGAAATTGAGCTGACTCAAATAAAAGTAACAATACTTACGAAGTGAATGTGGTAGGTAGATTAATGCCCCTCACCCCAAGTTACTCAGGTCCTAAACCTCAGAATCAATGGATGTGTGTGGTGACATGCAAAGGGGAATTAAAGATGCTGGTGGCATTGGGGTGGCTATTCATCTGACTTTAGCATTAGGAAATTATCCTAGATCATCTGGGAGGCCCAATGGAATTAGTAGGGTTCTCAGAAGTGGAGGATGGAGGCAGAAGAGCTCAGAGTCAGGTGCACGTGGACTTACGGTAGATAGCTCAGGAACTCATTAGAATCTCAGGTCCCACTACCTGCTGAGTCAAGCTCTGCCTAGGAGCTGAGTCAAGAGACCTACAGGAGCAGGAGCAGGGCATGTGCCAAACCAAGGGAGAAGACCTGCTCCGAGCTCTGGCCCATGACTGCTGGGCTCGAATGTAGGCCACTGTTACTAGGTCTAATTTTCCAACAGCAATCAGGAAAGCAGGGTTCTTGTGAAAATGTCTAAATTTTGAAATATTTTGTAGGATGAACATGAAGTTTGGCCTGTGGGCCACCGTTTGACAACCTCAACTCTATCCACTTCTTTTCACTGCTTTAACCATTTGCGATTGAGGTCTTGGTTGAAACACAGGTGAGATGGATGATATTGAACAAATCACTTGTCCTCCATCAGGGGCAACTTCTCCAGCTGCAAAACTGGGATGGGTCATCATATGTATTGTCATATCTCACATGAATATTGATGTGTCTGGTTTAACGTACTTGGTTCACGCTTAAGCAACATTTGAACTCCTCTTAGTGGAAACATGTGATAAAATCCCAGGTATCATAAATAAGTGCTTAAATAATTTTATTACAGTCAGTGAAATGAACATTAACATCAAACACTTATTGCAGATGTCAAAAGCTAAAATTTACAATGAAATGCATTCATGTACCATATAATGACATTGCAGTCAATAACAGACTATAACTATATTCCATGAGGTTAAATGATGCTAAAAATTTTCCATCACCTAGTGACATCATAGCTAATGTAATGTCATAGCAAAATGCATCGTCATGAGTTTATGGGGTTCCTGGTATAAACAAACCTGTTTAGGTATATGCAGGTACACAAATGTTTGCCAGTGTGTTATAAGTTCTTACATCACGTGGCACTGTAACACGTCATACAGCTTTGTAGCCTGGGAGTGATGGGCTATATACCACATAGCCTGTGTATATCATAGGCTTTACTATCTAGGTTTGTTAAGCACATTGTATGAGAGTCACTTAATGACAAAATTGCCTAATAATGCATTCTTTAGACTGCCCCCATTGTTAAGCAGTGCATGACTGTACACATAAAGTCATGAGTAAAAACCAATGAAATTTAAGTTAACTAGCATAATTTAATGTGACAGATGCTGCTGTTTTACTGCAACAGTATCAATGTTCCATATGGGAACAAGACGGAGAATTATGGCTTGTGGTCTTGTGGGTTCAATTTACCACGAAGTGTATGTCAGTTCATAGCCCCATTTCTTCACAGAACTGTGATTCTTTTCACAGGGGCGGCTGTGATGCCATTTGGTCCTCACATGGCAAAAATGCATGTCTGGAATGTGGCATCTGCCTTTGAGCCCCAGGAGTTCTTGGAGTCAATGCTTCAGGACCTGCAGCAGGCCCACCCCTGAAGTCCAACAGCTGTGTTTCTGTTCACGCTGCCCATCCCAGTGATTCTGAATAAACCTCTTCTGCTTAAATTAATTTTAAGATTATTGGCAAACTGCAAACATAAGATTTAAAATTCTTATAGATACCTTGGGTCCTTAAAAATATTACTTCAGATCCCTTGGGGTTCAGAATCTTAGATTAATAAAGAGTAGGTTCGGGGAGAGACGTAGAGCTGCTGCTGGCCTGGCATGACCTATGCCTCTGTTTTCCCTGATGCCCAAGGGTCACCTCAGGTAGCTGTCTCATTCCTGAGCCTACGTCTCCATGTTGGTAAAGGGAGAAAAGCAGTGTAGCTCCTTGGCAGAAGGATTGCTAGGATCTGGCATAATATAATGGAAAGTGCTTGCGTGTGATCATAGTACTCTCGTGCGGTGAAGATCAAATGATCTAATGCAGTGATGATGGTGGAAGTCCTTTTTTTCCTCCAGCCTTCCTGAAGTGTAATTTACAAATGAAAATTGCATATAAGTTATACAGCCTGATGATTTGACATAGCACAATCAAGCCAATTAACATATCCATTGCTTCATGTTACCCATTTTGGTGAGGATATTTCAGATCTACACTCTAAGCAAACTTCAAATATAGAGTTATTAGCAAGTACAGTCACTATACTGTCAGTTCATTAGATTTCCAGAACTTACTTATTTTGCATAACTGGAGCTGTATCTTTGACCAATACTCCCCCCTCCTCCCTGGTCCTGGCAACCATCACTCTAGTCACTGCTTCTCCTGAGTTACACTTTTTAAAATTTCACATGAGTGAGTTTACCTCCTTTTCATTCAGCCTAATATCCTTGGTTCTTCTAGGTTGTCAACAAAGACAGAACCTTCTTCTTTTCAGAGGCTCTATGAATTCTAAATCTTACTGAAATGTTTCTGGTAATTTTGTTTTGTTTTTGAGACTGGGTTTTGCTCTGTAGTCCAGGCCTGGTCCTCAATACGTGGCTATCCTCATGCCTCATCCTCCAAAGTACTGGGATTACAGACATGTCTCGCTATGCTTGGGTTATGTGGTACTTCAGAATCAAACTTGGGGCCTTGATTTTGTTAGACAAGCACTAACCATTCGACAATTCTTCCAGCCACAGTTCCTTCATTTCTTGCATTGCCTTATCACTTTGTTTGTGTCTTCTTTACAATCCTTAAACTTTTTATCCATTGAATGTTGTTTCTTTGATGAAATTTTCATTGAACTCACTAAAAACCTTTCTCATTTGATTAAGTAAGTCTTGTCAATAGATTCATTTGCTTTTGGACTTCCTGCTACTTCAGGACCCATGGTATCAGTTTCTGGGGAGTCTGGCCTTTTCACGGGTCCTCTTCCTACCTATGCTAGGCTGTACAGGAAATTCCTTCGCTAAATCTGTCTTCCAGCTGAACCATGTAGGCCACTGATGAAACAATCCTTCACCATCAGCAGCAGCTTGGCCCTGCCCCTCACCATATCACCATTTTTCACAACAGCTGTACCATTTTAAATTCCTATCAGCAATGCACAATGCTTTCTGCATATTTTTCAATGCTTTTTAAAAAATAGTCATTCCAATGGATGTAAATGTATCACATTGTGGGTTTGGTTTGAATTCTTCCTAATAGTAATTTTGAGTGTCATGTGCTTAGTGAGCAGTTGTATTTAGATTTCTTATGGTTATTGTTTACTTGATTTATTTTTCTATTTTTTCATATTGACTTATGTGCATTTTCGTTTTAAGCAGGTATCTTTTCTTTATTTAAAATTTTCCTTAAATGTCAATATAATTATTTTTAAGATTCATACATTTCTAATCAGTAATGTTGTTCTTATTTTAAATTTTCATATTTTATCCTTTTCCCCTTCCTCAATTCTCCTCCACCCACATCCCACAAGGTCGATCTTCCTACCTTATTCCATCTGTTTTATTTTTTTCATGGTTTGTTTTTCTTATATTAAAGAAACTATATAATATTTAGCCTTCTGTATCTGAGTCATTCCACCAAGAATAATAGTCTCAAAGTACAATTATTTTTGTAAAAATGACTCAAATTTATCTTTCTTTATGGCAGAGTGGAACTCCATATATATATATATACATATATATATATGTATATATACATATATGTACACACACACACACACACACACACACACACACATATATATATATATATATAATTTTATTTATCCATTCATCTGCAATTGGAAATATTGACTTCTTCCAAGATTTGGCTATTGTAGATTATGCTGCCTTGAAAATGGGTATACATGAATCAATCTTGTAAAATGACTTTAATTCTTTTGGAAAGATATCCACAAGAGATATAGCTGGATCAAATGGGATATATATCTTCAGATTTTTGGAGAATCTTCATGCTGCCTTCCTTAGTGGTTGCATCAATTTACAGTCCTACTAGATATGTAGTAGGATCCCCTTTTCTTCACAATCTCACCAGCATCTGTTGCTTTTTGAGTTCTTAATACTTCCCATTCTTACTGGAGTTAGATGGAATCTGAGTGTTGTTTTGGTTTGCATTTCTCTGATGGCTAAAGAAGCTGAACATTTTTTTCATGTACTTATTGACCATTTATACTACTGAGAATTATCTATTCATTTCATTTAACCATTTTTTGGTAAGGTCTTTTATTTTTGGAAGGTCTAATTTTCTTCAGTTTTTGTATATTCTTGATGATAGTCCTCTGTCTGGAATAGTTGACAAAGATTTTTTCCCATTCTGTGCATGCCCTCTTCACTCTGTTGACTGTTTCTTTTACTGTGCAGAAGCTTTTTAATTTGATATAGTTCCATTTTTTTGATCCTTATCGTTTTTTTCATGTGCTTTGAGTATTTTATTGAGAAAGTCTTTGTCTATACCTATGTCTTCAAGGGTTTTGACTATTTTTCTTCCAACAAGCTCAGTGTTTGCAATTTAACGTCTAGGTCTTTGATACATTTTGATTTGACTTTGGCACATAGTGAAAAATGGGGGGTCTAGTTTTATTCTTCTGTATGTAGCTAGCTAGTTTTCCCAGCACCATTTGTTAAAAAGACTGTGTTTACTGCAGCATATGTGTTTGGCCTCTTTGTTCCAGATATGATAGCTGAGGTTTTGATTGTGATGTGTTGTGGCAGGATTCTTTTCTGGTCAAAGTTATTTGGTATGTTGTCAGCTTCTTGTACATGAGTATTAATTTGTTTTCCAAGATTCAAGAAATTTTATGCTATGATTTCAATGACTAAATTTTTAATATTTTTGTGCTGTCTTCTGCTTTTTCTTTTACACTCAAAATTCTGAGGTTAGTTCTCTTTGAGTCATCCATCAGCTATTATATCTAGCTACTTTGATCACTTCTTATTTTTGTGTCATGCCTGATTATGGCATTAGTTTCCTCAACCTTATCTATAAAGTCTGAAATTCTGTTCTTTCAATGTTCAAGCTGATTTCCTTGTAAGGGGAGAGCCAAAGTCTACCAAGATCAGTGATAGGAGTAGGCAATGAGATGGGACCTAACAGTCTGCTGGGTCTTTTTCACACCCAGTCCCCTCAGTAAGGCTCTCCTGTTTGTTCTGGCTTCATTCCTCTGAGGGTGAGGCCTACTGCCAACCCAAAAACTAATTAGGTCGGTGGCCTTTCTCTTCTCTCTGCAACTGCCTCTTGCTCCGGTTCCTTCTTGGTTATTTTCAAAACACTTCCTGCCTAATACTCCTTCCTAGTATGACTGACAAGAACTATTTTTTCTGAACTCATCTGCTAAGTTCCAGGAAGCCTTTACATGTGGCAGCTCACAATGTACTTGCAGTTTGCACTTGTTACAGGCTTATTTATGGAGGCCGGGTCTGCTAGTTGTTATCAATTCTCGTGGCTCTTTGCTCTAGACTACCTTGGTCTGCAGCTGCTGGTGGTTAACACTCATCCTAGGCTGTCTGGGGTAGCATTTGGTGCTGGCATGTTCTTCAGCTTTTGACACATCTATGGGGTTTCTAACCTTCCCAAGACTTTCTGTGAATTCCTGGAGCTCTCTTCCTTCTCCTAGGTAAGATGAGCAGGTACTTTTTAACTGTATCTTGGCATTTTAAATGGCAAGGAGCCATTGAGCAGTATGCCTACTTGGCTGTTATCTTGTCTGGAAGCCCCCTAAGTAGGTGTCTTGTAAGCAGCATAGAGTTGTATTTTCATATTAAATAAAATCATTTAATCGGAGTATGCGTGCCAGTATTACCAACTGAATTATTGATGTGGTTGGATTTAAATCTACCTGATGGTCATTTCTATTTGTTAAACTAACTCTTTTTTTCTCATTTCTTGCCTTCTTTTGGCATAAGTAAGTTTAATAATATAATTTTATTTTATAGCCACATTGGCTTACTAGTGATATTCTTTGTATTGCAATTTTTATTTGTTATCCAAGGGGGATTCGTCCTAGAAACTCTCACAAATGCCAAATTCTGTGAGTAGTCTGGTCTTGTATATGAAATGATGTAGTATTTTCACATCTTCCTACATACTTTAAATCATCTCAAGGTTATTGACAATACCCTGCATAACATGAACACTGTAAAACTGGTTGCTGCATTCTGTTGGTTAGAGAATAATTATAGGGGAAAAAAGATAGAATTAAGAAAAATATTTTCAGTTTACAATTAAGATTGAGTATACAATGCAAGGTCCATGAATATATAATAGGGCAACTATATTTTTAATTGGTTCTTTAAAGATTTAGGATATATATCTATAACTTATCTCAACCATTTTATGTTTTTGTGTTATGGATTGGTTTTATTCACTTTATTGTGTGTCTTTGTTCTGACAGTTAGAATACTTGAAATGAGTAAACTAGTAAAGTGTTTTAAATGCTTTCCTTTAAACTCTCTTTAGGGTAGGTCAGGGAAGGCTTTAGCCTCGACTGAGCTAATTTAGTTCTATTAATGAAGCAATACTACCCTGAGGACTTTGTATAATATCTTTTGTATTATGAAGTCTGTCCATTTTGGCAGCTGAAAAAATGCAGTGCATTTCCTTTTCTTTCTTTTAAATTTTTAATGTGAAAGGAAAATTTTAGCCTGTTGCTTTCTGTCAATTTATTTCAGGTCTTGGATAGTTTTCTCTCATTTATGAAGTGAAAATACTAGGATAAGAAATTTGAGAAGACTTCTCAGCAGAGCTCCGTAGCTCTCTCTCCTCATCTTCCTCATCACTAACAGTCTGCCAATAAAAACGGGGCTGTCTTGCTCTTCCCAACTTGGCTCTTTCACTTCTCCAATCAACAAACTTGCCAGACCTTGAGTTTTCTTTTCAAATGTGGAGCCTGGAACTAGGTCCTCAACAAAATGTCACAGCAATGATAATGCACATCTAGTTTCTCTTTCCTCAGGAATCACGGTCTTGTGCTATATTTCCATGACCTGAAAACCAAACCAAATGTGTGTGTGTGTGTGTGTGTGTGTGTGTTTGTGTGTGTGTGTGTGTTTGCGTGTGTGTATGACTTGAGTAGTCTCCCATCTCTGATACTCTCTGTATGTAAGATTTCTCCTCCCTCTCCTAGTTGACTTCCACATTTTCTTTTGTTTGATTTTTCTGTACTTTTTATATAATATATCTAATGGTAGGTTCTGGGAGCAGGGAGGAAAAGGATAAAAAAGAATTTATGTTGTTTGGATTTTTTAAAATAAAGATTTCTGGGTATATGGCTTGATACATTTATCATTCTTAGAAACTTCTTAACCACTGTATTTTGAGATGCTTTTACTACTTTATTTATTTTCCATTCTTCTGAGATCCTAATTACACATCAGCTTTTCCAAGCATAGTTGAATATGGAACATCTCAGAAAAAGATTCAAGACAGAAATCCTTTTCCTAAAATATGTTGCTGTATTGTATTTATATAGAAAAAGAAGGTAACACTTTAAGGTGGCGATATCACAGTATGATTGTCTTTGTTGGAGAAGAGGCACCTCCTTGCCTTATGGGTAGGAATTAGCCTGGTCTTTATTGAGTAAACTCAGATTTGCTAGGTCAATATTCTTAACAAGCTACTGAAAAATGGAAGGAAATGTAAACCCCAGGTTATCCGAGTTTCTGTCTTTTCTTGTAGTGCCATACCGATTTTGGCAATGTAACTACGTATCTTGGAGAATATCTCATCTTGTTTCGTGTAGAATTGCCTCATTCCTCATCAAGTTTATGTTCTGTGCCATTGAATGAGTGTACCTTTAAAATATTAGTGAACATTACTAGTGTTATGGACATTTAAATGTTTCAAATTTATTGCGATCACAGCAAAAGCCTCAGTTAACATTTTTGAGCATGTGTTTATACCCTTAGGCAAGAGTACTTGGGAACTTTTGTTGTTATTATTTTAAAATTTTTTCTTTACGGATCCCATTTGTGCTAGAATGGGTCAATCGTGCACTTTAATTCATAGCAAGCATTTTTATCACCCACGTAACACCTCTCTTTCCTATTTGCATTTTCTTATTGTTTTTACATATCTTCCTTTCTCATCTCCATGGTTCTTGCTGCAACGATCGGCTCTCTTGTACAAAACTTACTTCCCTCTTTCATCATTGGCTTTGATTATCTACTTACATCCAAATGTATAATGTTGAAGTATTTCTACATTTGCTCTCGTTTAATTATACCACAAACTGTGTTTTTTTTCAAAAAAAATTTTCATGCACACTGTCAGTATTAGACTGAGGTCATTTCGTGTTACTCCATGTAGATCCAGCTCACTTATTCCAACCATGCCAAAGAATTTAAATCCATGCAAGTTATAGCAGTAGGGGAGTTCTTACAGCACAAAGCCTGAGTAAAAGAGCATGCACATTGGGAGGCTGAGGCAGGAGGATTGCTGTGAGTTTGAGGCCAGCCTGGATGCATAGACCAGCCTACAGACTGAGGCCTGTTTCAAAAAAAATGCATTTATAATTTGGGTAGATTGTGCCAAAATATTTCCAAAATAGTTGTATTAATTTATAATCATATCACCAGTATAAGAGGATTCCTATTTCCTGCACGTAATTCCCAGCAGTAAAATTTACCAAGTATTTTGATAAATAAAAATGATATTTTGTCATATTCAGCTTATGTTTACTTAACTGTCCACATCCAGAATCACGTTTAAATGTTTTTCACTGATTCGCTTTAACTTTGTATTGTAACTTTCTTATTCAACATTACCTCCATCCTACATTGCCAGCTTGGCAGTCATTTTAGACTTTCGAACTTCCAACCTGGGCAATAATAAAATCTGAGGTCATCAGTAGGTAGTTGTGATTTATCCGCTTTAGAAAGTCTGCAGTGACACTGAGCAAATTAAAAACTTATGTGCCTCATGGTTCTTGAAGTCAATAAAATAATTGCTGAATGTCTGTGTTACAGAATTTCAGGCTGTGGGTATGAAGTTAAATTAACCAACATGTCTGACCAAAAGTCATTTAAGGACCAATTTAGTGTCATTGTGACACGGGCTGGCAGCTTCTCTTAGTTTCAAAACTCAGCCATGCCCACTTCCTGTTCATCAGGCACATTTCATTTGTCTCGGATCTTTGTGGAGAATGAGACATGTGACATGTTAGGGCACATCTGGTACATTAGGAAGGTTTTTCTTGGCTTCTCCGCTCCCCTGTCACCTCAGGCTTTCTCCCTTTACTGCAGACAGAATATATCCCCTTATGGAACAGGCCTCAGGCCTCTCGCCCTCTTGTCAGGTTCGGTGATTATTCTTAATGTTCCATTAAGGTTCTTTTAAGACTCCACCTCCTTTGCTGACAACTTGGCATTTGCTTGATGTGACATCTCCAAGAGTCCTCAAGACAGGTGAGGGAGGTAAAAGAGAGGGCAGTGTTGGGAGGAGGGACCAGAGAGCCCAAGGACGTTGAATTAGACCTTAGTCCTGGATGGAAATGACGTCCCATCCTGCTGGCCTAGTGGCCTGGCTGTCAGGAGTCTCCTCCGGCTAGCAAACTCCTTGGGCCTTCAGAGCCAGCCCTGTGCTGCCCAGCACCAGCAGTCACCGGTAGGACAATCACGGATGAGTTGTGCCCCGTGCCAGCTGAGCCACAGGAGGGCTCTTATTTGGCCAAGCACCTGGATAATTTTGGGGGTAGCCACATGGGGAAAAACTAGAATCCAACACAGAGAGCAAAAGTCGTGAATTTGGGACCTCAAGGAAACCAAACAGGAAAGTGAGCTGTGGCGCTATGGTCACAAAGTCTCTTTGTAGAAGTGACCGTGTAGCAGAAATCTGAAGTCTGTACCTATGTGTCAGGCAAGGCAGAGCCTCCTCTTCCTTCTTCTGTTAAGCCCTAGGTAAAGTCCCACAACATAAATGCTTGTATGTGTGCACAGCAGGAAATGGTGTGCTAGGACAAAAACAATAAAACCCCAGAGTTTTTTGGTGCACCTAGTATATGCCAGGAACTGTGCCTTGCCCTGCATGGATAAATCACTAATTCATTTCTTAATCATGTTTCTATAGAGGTATGTATTACTTAACCCTGAAGATACATTTTGAAAAAATGTGTCATTAGGCAATTTAATCACTGTGTAAACATCATACTGTGTACTTGCACAAGCTAAAACAGCTACCATGTCACTGGGTCATATAATTTTATGAAACCACCGTTGTATACATACAGTCTTTTATTGGTCAAAAATATTTTATGTGGTATATAAGCCTATGATTTATTCAATGCTCTCCAACAATAAATGATTGCTTTTTCTATTTTAACTATGATTCATTTGTTTTGCAAGGAATGAGTCTCATGGAGGGTGGAAAAGTTGGTCCACATCTTTTTTCTCTCCATTCATAGACTGTGTGGCTGTCCTGCTACCCGGTTCCCTGCCTACGCCATTCTCTGAAGATGAGTTTCCAGTGCCAACTTTCCAGCTTGCACGTGGCACATTACTAAAACAGATGTTGAGTCCGAGACAGGACGCTACAAGGTTTACCAATATCCCCAAGATTTTTCTGTTACTTCCATTTCTTGTGAGAGAATTCAATTGGCTCATCACGGGTCAGGTGATGGCATCTCATCAAATCCCTGAAACCAGGGAGAGCCCCTGGGACAGCGTGGCTTCAGTGTCTGCACATTTGGTGGATGAGTGACTTGATGTGTAGAGATGAAGTGGGAATGTTTCCACTTCCGGGAGCCAGCCATAGGGTAATGAATCAGTGAGTCTGGTCTTGGGGATTGGTGCTAAAGATTTGAGGGAAGATATTTTTTCCCATTTTGTATAAGTGCAAACTTTAAGGTTTACGTTGGTTTTGGGTATTTTGTGCACATACATATCTAGTCGAGGTAACAAGACCTTCTCGCTTTCCTTTCAATCCACCGACTACCCACTCCCACAACCCACCCCCCGCCCCGTGCCCTTTATTTTCCACTTTAAGTTCTGTGAGATAATTGAGATCTGGGATCTGGGTCTCTCATATCAGAGAGATCATTTGTTATTTCACCTTCTGTTTCTGACTCACTTCACTAATCATGAAGGTCTCAAGTTTCCTGAGGGAAGATAT
Organism: Ctenodactylus gundi; assembly: GCA_004027205.1. Classification (NCBI taxonomy): domain Eukaryota; kingdom Metazoa; phylum Chordata; class Mammalia; order Rodentia; family Ctenodactylidae; genus Ctenodactylus; species Ctenodactylus gundi. Next base: position 27,814 of record PVKB01004051.1, read on the forward strand.
TTTATATAGTTATATGATTTAGCTATCTACTAAACTTTGAGGATCCAACTTGGGTGGATATTATTTTCTTAGAAATAAAGAATTCTGGAGTTTTGAAGGCATTATTTATTAAGGCTTTTAAAAAATGATTCAACTCAGATCAAAATGGCTTAATTGAAGCCTAAAGGTTCCTATCCTGAACAACCCAGGATTCTCTCTGAGCATTTCAACTCAGGGGTCTAAGTCAGCTCATCTAAACATAGCTTTATCAATTATTGTGGCTCATTTTCTTTATTACCTTCCTCATATACTATGTTCTTTCATAACCCTCTCCCTAGATTCTCCGTCTTTTGGCTGGAAGACTCCTACTTACTCTTTAAAGTTCAGATCAAGTATTATCACAATTTTATTTATTTTGCTGACCGAACATCTGATTTCAGGCAACATCAATTCTTTTTCAAGATTTTTAAACCATTTGTTTATATTATAGTACATCATTCATTGTCATCTGTTATTAATATAATATTTCTGGTTTGTTTGACTTGTTTTTAAAGAACTTGTGTGCAAGGGTGCTTCGGATCCATGGTTTTCTTCTGTACCATGGTCACATGTGTTTTGACCACATTTCCCGGTCTGCTTTCCGTTGAGCAGGGCTATCCCTCCTCGTCTTCTCCACTGCTCCTGCCTCCTCATCTGAGGCCAGGCACAGAGCCTCTGGCCCTTCAAGGTCTGCACAACTTGTGGTCCACCATTATTTTGGGGAGGGGCTTGTTTTTGTGAGTGAAGAGGAGTCATTCATGTATGCACACAACTACCAAAATATGCTTTTTGATTTTTTTCATTATAAAATAAAGAAAACAGGTAAAGGATTGTAATGACATGATATATATGCGTGAGAAATCCTCAAGTTCCATGAACCATTGTATATCACATATATACACTGATAAATATTACGGGGGAAGAGCTAAAAATAATGAAATACAAAATAACGAAAATATAAAATAAAGAAAACAAGGGAAAAATTCGTGCCCCTGGTTGGACACGTGACCTGGGAGATGAGGAAGCTGCTGCCGGGAGGGAGCCTTGGTCCCCACTGCCTGCCCAGGTCAGGGTCAGAGCACCCACCGCCTGCTGTTGGGCAGCCCTCACTGAACTGCACTGTGAGGAAGAAGGAGATCTGAACTTTATCGACTTTTGCATTGCAGCCTATCTCAAAGATTACTGGTTAAGCAGCCACCATCGTAATTGTGCACTGTGCTGTGTCTGGGCTGAGCTGAGATGGGCAGTTCCTCTGCCAGCCTCGCTCACCAGGCAGTACGTCAGCTGGAGGTTGGGTGCAATTTGGACTCCGGAATTCTGCCCCTCCTTCTTTTTGCTTCTTAATCTCCCTCTCCTTTTCGTTTTTCTGGCACAACTGGAATGTTCTAAAAAGAAGAACCTAGACACTAGCCTCCCAGGCCACCCAGAGCAGGGGTGCTAGCTCAGTGGTGTAAGCAGGCGGTCTCAGCTGCAGTCTGTATCGTTCCTAAGAAATCAACCAATGATTCCATGGGTGAATGAGCAAGGTATAGAAAAGGCACTTCGTTAGGAAATATACAGAAAGGGGATGCAGCTTCTGCTGTCAGAAGGGGACCTAGAAGTGGGGGTGGGGGCTGCCACTGTGGCTCCCTGCCTAAGGGCTTTTATGGTGAACTGGGCAGGGGCTATCCTACACTAAGCAGCTTGTTTACTCAGGCTGGTTGCTGTGCTCTCCACCCTGTAGTAGCTGCCGATGTTATCCACCATTAAGCACCTTTTGAGGTTCTCTACCCTTAAGATTTTTCACCCTATTGTCTTGAGCTACCTAACATCTCACCACCAACAGTTCCGGGGAATGTTCAGCTATGGACTGTCCTAGCTGCTATTTCTGTAAAATTTCTACTAAATTTGCCTTTCATTTCAAAGAGACCTCTTTATCCCCTATATATCTACTACCTCCTGTCACAGTAGGAGTGGGTTATCTTAGTTTATTTTCCATTTTTATAACCAAGTACTTGAGATAAGGTAATTTACAAAGAACAGATGCTTACTTGGTTTGTGTTTCTGAGTTTCTCTTGGCCCATCTCGTCACAGGATCTCATCCTCCCATTGCTTCTTCACCTGGTCCTTCATCGGTCTCTCCAATAGCACAGCCAGATTTTTATAGAGGTTCTCAACACTGACAGAGAAGAACCCGTCAAAATGACAGAGCATTACCTCCCCCGCATTATGTAGATGAAGGCAAGTCATAAGGCCAGTCTCCTTCAAGAGCAAAGGGTCACACGTCTGCAGAAACATTGGCAAGGTGTAGTTTATTGGGTGCCAATGTCATAACCCAGCACAACGACTGCTAAGCGTGAGATAATATAACAAATGCCTACCCTACCGAATCAACACCAATGGTTCAGTGTTTTCCAAGCTTCAGCACTCTCGTCCTGCCCTCACAATTTTTGTACTTTCTACACATAATTTTTAATATTACATACTTATTTATTTTTAGTTTTCTACTTACTGTTTTCATTGGCACATAATAATTATCCATATTTGTATGGTACAGTTTGATAACTCAGTGCATATATACAATGTGTAATACTTAAATCAATTATTTTCTTAAATCAGTTAACTAAAGTACAAATGAACTTATTAAAGGAAAATTATGTCACAATCCATAATAAAGGGTTAGAAATTCAATTGAGATTTTTCTCAAATTTTCATTGAATACATAACTATGAGAATAATTCACTCACAAAGCCCATAAAGTCATTTTCTAGTCATCAAATATGAGTACAGTTCTTGATTAGGAGACACATTGTGGATTTGGTTGAACAAAACTTTGTGGACTCTGCAAATCTGCTGGTTTATAATTTATACCCACTGAACTCCACCTAAACCAAGTCTGATCTGCCAGTATTTGACTGGCCTTTGATGTTTGACAAGCTCTCAGGGGAACTTTCCACTGCCGGAATATTCCTCATTCCTTCAGCATATCCCGTTTCCTTGAGGACACAGAGCAATGAGCACGAGGTAACCCAGTGAAATGAACACACCCGCTCAGAACATAAAAGACTCTCCTCACCTCCTTCTTTATGTTTGCCCGTTGAGTTGGTTCACAGCCCAGGAGCAGAGGGTCAGCTGGGCACATATGGGCGGTTTCTTGAGCTCGCCACATTTGTGCCAATGCCCTCTTTCATGACTGGTCCTGTTTCATTACAACACCGCAGTGACCTTACCTCTAGTCTGTATGCCCTTGTGTCCCAAGAGAGCTTGGGGACGTGTACTATGCATACACAGAAACATTTCCACGGAGGTCTCATTGCAAATGGCGCTCACTCTATGGACTTGTTCAAAAATGTTCACATAAGCAAAGACTCATGGACTTCTGGCTTTCTGTTTTCCTGCTTCTCCCTTTCTCTTCTCTTTTGCTTTTGTGACAGAGGGTTTACCTTTCTTTGGCCTCTTTCCTGAGGGTTCCGAGGAAAGCCAAACCTCAGAATATATGGCAATTTTCTGATGGATGAAGGAATCTATGTCTCTGTTCTATTAACACTTCAGAGATAGAAATGGCTCATCTGGAATGTTCTAGAAAAGACATTCCTGGACACTAGGCAGCCAGACACTAAGAAGTGGGGATATTTTCCAAGTAGTAGAGCATCATCTTAGTTCATTTTCCATTCTTATAACCAAATACTGGAGACTAGGTATTCTACAAAGAATAGAAGTTTATTTGTTTCTTAATTCCAAAGGCTTGAAAGTCCAAGTACCTGCTGCCAGTGACTTGGTGAGACTTTTTTTTTCTCTATCATAACATGACAGATAGCATCACAAGGTCAGATAGAACACATGTACCCTCTCGGGACTCTCTTCCTCTTCTTATAAAGCCACAAATGCCATCACGAGGACCCACACATTTGTGACATCATCTAATTCTAATCACTTCTACAAAGACCCACGCCTCCACATACCATCGATGTGAATTTGAGAATGGGTTTCTAACTTTGGGGGATAAATTTAAATCTATCAGGCACCTTTGAAGAGTTTGCCTCTGCTTCTGATCCTGGAAGGAATCAATTTGATTTATAAATCTCATCCCAGCAATCTTGGAAATCTGGTTGGGAAAGGTATTAAATAAATTCTTCTGCCCCATCCCCCAAACACACGTGTGCGCGTGCGTGCTCAGGCACACACACACACACACACACACCCTTGCTTTAGAGTCCATGGTCATGGCTTTGTGAAGGTATTGACATCAAAAGAAGAGGGACTTATTTACGGAGTGCTACTTATATATTTCCCAGAGGGAACCATAATTCGACTCAGCTGGTTCCTCCAAGTGAGTGAGCCAGACAGGTTAGGGTGCAGCTTGGCCCTGTCACTCATGGTGCTGCTGTTTGGGGCAAGTGGCTTCTCTTCTTGGGGCTTTACAACAACTAAGGAATGTAGCTGGTCTTAACCTTTATCTGACTCCAGAATCTACACTGGATACAAATGCAGATTCCTGGGCTCCACCCCACTTTACCTGAAAATGTGCATATTACAGAGCACTTTGGCTGGGGCTGGAGGCCGCGTTCCTACACACACTCTCTAGGTTAAGAGAATTAGGAGTTTAAGGCCTGGCTGGTCCATGGAGAATTAAAACCTTCACTAAGTGCACTTACCGTGTGGTGGACTGTGAACTGAAGGTTGGATGGAAGAGCTGACAAGAGGAGAGCCCTCAGAATGCAGCTAAACCTGCCCAGGAAGAGGGTTTTCTCTGGTCTCAGAAGAGCCCCACCAGGATGGATACCGCGGTAGGTCTACGAGGTGCTGGCGCCCTCTAGTGTCTTTTCGGAAACATCACCGGCTCATCCCTCTGGGAGCCTTCATTCCTGATTCATTTGAACTTCCTCTAATGGCCATGAGGGCCACTTTCCACTTGCAGCAAATGAGCGTGATCTGGACCGTTTCTGTTTGCTGTAGCTGATTTCCTGTGGCAAGCTCAGAAGCCTTGCAGCCAAAAAAAGGCTTGAGTTCTGTATTATCCTTATTTGCGGGTTGGCTTTCTACAATCATTTAACTTTCTGATTTTATTTTTTTTCTGACCTGTAAAATGGGGATTAGGGAGGAGGTCTGTTCTGCCATTGAGAGATCTTGAATCTATTTTGTGTTTTCCATTCTATGCATTTTTTTTTCACTTTTTAGTTGCCACTCTTTGTCACGAAGGAATTAAAAAATTGCCCTTCATAGGAGAGGCTGAGAAGACAGGGAGGCCTCCCAAAGAGCAATGGGTGGTGTTCTCTCAAATAGAGCCTGATTGCCGTGAGGCCTTGAGTGCACCTTTGCAGAACTCTGCCCTGCTCTAAAGATGGGCTTGCAGACTCTACAACTTGCTATCTACCATCTCAGTGTGCCTCCTTCTTCTTCCTATCCACACAATGTCCTCTATAGCCTGGGCCGCTAGTGAGGTTGATTGCCAAGTGCGCACGTTGTAGTTACTTTCGTGTTTCTGGGACAAAATACCTGACATCTACAATTTAAGGAAGGGAATAATTTACTTAGCTCACAATTTCAGAAGGCCTCACACAGTCGTGGGTAGCTGGCGATGGAGAGAGCACGTGGCAGAGACTGGAGAGTTGCTCTCCCCATTGCAGACAGAAAGCCAGGTGAAGTAGGAACAGGAGATGCCTGGAGACTCAGGCAAGGCTAGAGCCTTCCTGGGAAGAAGCTGTAACGATGTTTTTTCTTCCTTCCTTTACTTAGTCCTACCTGCCAGTTGGGTATCCCACTCCCAGGGAAGCTACTCCTCCCTCACTCCCTGGCCCACAAGTCAATAACACAGACTTGAAAGTTGGTGTGATGACTTTCAGGCAAGGTGGCAGCCGAGTAACAGAGCTACATAATGCCTCCTTGTGGACTCACACAAAAAGTTAAGAGTATAATAAAAAATGGCTTGTTCAACTTATCGAGGAGAGGTATGAGCTCCCCAAAATTAAAAGGTGACCATGGGAAGATAAGAAATCCCAAATACACTTTGGAAGCAGAGGAAAACAGCAGCACGCGAAGCAGCCCCGGGCTGACTGAGAGTGGCCATGAGCTGCCCGCATCCACAGATGGAAGAAAGCCCAGAGCCCAGAACCTCTGACTGAGATCTGGGAGAAGTGGGAATTGGCAGCAGCTGGTAGCCCCAGCCTCTAGAAATGAGCCTGAGGATAGTGCAAACTGCAAAGGCAATGTGAGTTCCTCCTAGGAAAGACCTTTTAAAATCTAGACCAGAAGTAGCCCTCAGCAGCCATAATAGGCAGTGATGTAAGCAGGACTCTCTCTCTCTCTCTCTCTCTCTCTCTCTCTCTCTCTCTCTCTCTCTCTCTCTCTTTCTCTCTTTCTCTCTCTCTCTCTCTCTTTTAAAGAGTGTTACACTGAACTGTTTGGAGTAAAAGCAGGCTCAGAAGGACACATCAGGGCTTGGGGGGTGGGGGTGGTGTGTCACACTTAAACAACACATAGGAAAAAACTGGCATGAGACAGTTGTGGAGATAAGAGAAAGGTCTCCAAAGTGCAAAGGTGGTAGTAAGAGCACCGTCTAGGGTCCCACCTTTGGGGGAGGGAAGCCAGGACAGTGGGAGAGTTTTGCCAAAGGATCTAGATGTGATCATGACACCTCCAAGGCCATTGGACTGTTAGGTCCTCCCACACTACCTACTCACAGCACAAAATGTGAGGGGATTTTGGCTCCCGCCACACACCCTCATATGTGTTCTAAGAAACCTCTCAGGTAGGCCTTTAAAGTGAAGTCCCTCAACAACAGAAACATGGGCAAAAGACAAGCAATAGGACACACACAGAAATACTTGAGACCTCAGAAACTTATGTCATGGGCCCTGAAACAGTAGAACTCATAAGGAATGAAGTAAGAAAGCAAATAAATGAATTGAATAGCCAGTTCAAAGAAGATACTTTCAAGAAAATGCAAGCAATGATTAGTGGGCTTAAAGAGATACTTATTAAACGAATAGTGGTCCTGATGGAGACAAAGCTTACTGAGCACATAGAAACCACAAATAAAAAGTTGGCTGTGGTAAATAATGAGATATATGAAGGAACATTTTGATATAGAAATGGAAATTTTGAAAAGAATTATAGCTGAAATTCAAGATATAAAAAATAAATTTGCAAGCAAGGGAAGTTTACTTGAATATTGTGAGGACAGAATTTTAGACCTTGAGGACAAGGCTGAGGAAATGCTGTAATTAGGCACGACTCCAAAATTAGAAATCTGCAAAATAGCTGGATACAACAGCTGAAGGATAATTCAAAAAGAACCAATCTCAAAATTATGGGTGTGGGAGAAAAAGCAGAAGACAGAACCAAAGGTATAAAGAATTTATTCACTGAAATCATGCAAGGAAATTTCACAAATCTCAGAAAAGAAATCAATTTTCATAAGCATAGAGAACTCCAAATAACCTCAACCATCACTGAAACTCATATCATAATCAAAACTTCAGAAATACAGCATAAAGAGAGAATATTAAAAGCAACAAGAGAGATACAGACATTAATCTACCAAGGCAAAGCCATTTGAATTACCGCAGATTTCTCAATGTGAACTTTAAAGGCCTGGAGAGTCTGGAGCAAATTCTTTCAAAAAAGACAGCAAGTATAAAACCAATTTTGTTGTATCCAGCAAAATTATCTCCGAAAACTGAAGTGAAAGTAAAAAATTTTCATGATCAAGAATCCCTAAATTATATGCAACCACAGCACAGCACTGCATGAAGTACTTGCAAGAATCTTTGACAGAGGCAGAGAGACAAGCAGCTCCAAAGAACATGGAGGAAAGGAGCCATCTAGAGAGAAAGAGTAACAAAAAAGACATCAATCATTTGATTGGCACCCTGCAAACACAGTACTAGCTTTCTCATAAAATTTTCGAAGCTTCCCCCATAATTATTATTTTTATTAGTGTATTAGTTTACAAAACAACAATTGTATTCCACACGGAGAATTGGTATAAAATCTTAATCAGTGAAACTTTTTTGAAAAGTATGATGTGTATAAATATTCAGCTGGAGGTGGAGTGGCAGAAGCCATTGGTTTGGCTTTGGGATAGTATTAGTTTTAAAAACAGAAAGAGTTGGTAAATAAGTCATTCTTGGGGTCTTTTCCCTGAAGCTGTCTTTGAATGGTAAAGATAAAATATCACATAGCCTTATTCTATTGGCTAAGAACTCAGTTGGCTATTAGTTCAACCTATGACTCTTGGATGCCCCCTTTCACTTTTCTTTCCAACGCTTCTTACCACCTGACATTTCACATGTTTATTGGAGGACGTGTTTCCTGCTGTCTGCTGCATCTACACAGAGAGCTCTGTGGAGCAGGGTTTTATTCTTCCTCACTGTTTTTCTGGTTTCTAGAAAAATGGCTGGCCCCTTGTAGAATAAATGAGGTTTACTGGTGGATAATGTTCTCCACTGCAATTTCACGGTTCTGTGTGCTTATCGACAGAGAAAACAACTGAAGAGAGACTTCATGTGAAGTGAAATGCAGAGCATGTGCAATATGAGCAGGACACAATATTAACAAACAGATAGAGACCTCATTGTGCTGTACCCCTCCCCCACCTTCCTTCCCATTCAGTGCCTCCTTCCCCAAGAGCCCCTGATGGACCACAGGCAAGTGTCCCAGCTTCAGCTGCTGGAGGATACTTCTCTTGAGAGCTGCAAATGTCTCAAGCTCCAGGAGTTCTCCAGGTAGTACTGACCCAGTTTCAAATTCTCCCACATCCGTCCCAGCACAAGGAAAATTCTTTGTATTTTAATGTAGCTAAGGAGAAGGTTGAATCTATTAAGCCAACTTAAAAGTCACAGCAAAGTGTTGCTATCTCTCAGAATTATTTCCTTTTGAGCAAGTCACGCTGACTTTCAGTGTCTCTTCTCTGGGCTTTCTGTTGTCAGTTTGCCAGACTTCCTTTCCTTTTTTGCTGTTCTCTTCTCTTGAGAATGAAAATGCCTTAAACACCCACTGACCTTCATCTGACTTTGAGAATCAAGACATCTGGCGAGTGCTGTAAAGGATAAAGGATGAGGAAACCTTGGGTGTTTGTGTGCAAAGAGATGGAGGAGAAATTGCAGACAGGGTAGAATCAGGACAAGCCAGACAGGCCAGCCCAGGGAGAGAGTGGGGGATGCAAGGGCCCCAGTCCTCCAGCTAGCAATAACCGAGAAAGAGGGGTGAAGGACTATGGACTCGGGTGTTAAAAAGACCTGGGAGCAGTCACTCCTTCTTTTGAAGCCATACTTTGTTTCTTTGAGTCTCAGTTTTCCCATTTATAAAATAGATTAAATATTGTTGTCAAAGACAGTGCTCCCAGGAGATTATAGTTAAGCTGAAAATTTCTATCATCTAGTGTTGTTTTAGCTGTTATGGCGTCAAAACGCGATACATTCCTCAGGTGTTAGTGGTGACACCGGCATAAATAAAACTCCTGCCCTGCCAGTCACAGAAAAGTAGAGCGCAATTACGTGTAGCGACAAGACTTGATAATGATAAATGACTGTGTTACTGGTTTACATATTTAGTACAATTTACTTTGTATCATTCCATAGAATGTTCTCCTCCTTTTAAGGCAGTGGGTGCTGTGTGAAATCACCAGCCGCCTGCTCTGTCAGTGCTGCCGTGCTTCTTGGTTGCACCGTGGTCTGTGGTGCTCAATTTAATCTTGCCAGTTTTGTCAGCCTGGCTTGGGGAGTGACGGGCTCTACCACGGATGTGCCACATAAAACCCAGGGATACAGTAGGCTGTACCACCTAGGATTGTGCAACTGTGCTCTGTGAGTCTGCGGGATCAACTGGTTAGTAACTGGGGTCTCTCGGGGTGCAGGGTATGGCATGTTTCCGGGGTTGGGGCGGGGGGACTGATTCCGAAGATGAAAAGCAAAGGTGTGCACCACTAGGCTGTGGTAGGTGCTGCTCATTACCTCATGCAAGCTCATGCATACAAGAAGAATTGGGCAAGTAAATAGCAGCAAGGTGTTCAGTTAGACATCAGCTCTACGATGGGGTCCTGGTGGCTCTAGAATGCAGGGCAGACCTGGGGTAGGCCAGGGATCTTTCTGGGTGTAGCAGAACCCGAATTTTCACAGTGGATGGAAGGAAGGAGTGGGAGCCAGCTTCCAGGGGAGCCGAGTTTCTGTGCTTCTTCAGGGAAACGGCAATGGTAGCCGAAGGGAAACAGAAACTGCTATCGTTAAAATATTAACGCCAGTTCTTCGTAATTGGGTTCAACAGCGTATTCTCCACTGCCTGGAGTTATAGTTTTTACTCTGTCAGAAAATAAAATGTCTTTTAATTTCAAAATAAAATAAAATATTCTGTATCTTTCTTTTCTGTCATTGAATGGTAAAGATAAAATTTCACATAGCGTTAGTATATTTTTCTTTTCTTTTCTTCAATAAAAAATTAAAATTGTGGAAATGCAGACATCCAGCCCCAAGTGCACACAGCAGTATCAACCTCGTGTGTAGAGCCCTGAGGGTCGCAGTGGAGTACCTGGTAGAATCTCGCAGCCCCTGGTGCTCCCACCTACTCCGGCACCTTGGCACTTCCTGCTCCTCTGCCTGAAACTCCCTGCCCCTGAGTTTTCCATAGCGGGTTCTTTTCATCCTTCTGATCTGAACCCAAATATCATGTCGCCACAGAAAGAATAGCATTATCTCCCGAGATGGAAGATAATTAAAGGTGCTGTTAATATTATTTGAAAAATAAACATTATTCTATCTTATCACTCTATGATTTAAGTGCTATTTTTGGTTATTTTTCCTTTTCTCCACATTTAAAAACAATGCTGTGAGGGGCATTACTCTATTTAGTATTTTATCCCAAGCACAGAATATTTGGAATCTATGTAATTGGCCCTCCGTATCTACCAGTTCTACATCTCTAGATACAACTTACTTTCTCCCCATTTTACTGATATGTACATGTGCAACGCATGTTTACATTGAACTTGAGCATTTTGTACACATATATATTGTGTCAAATTTACAAACCTTTCCCACCTCCCCTTTTGGCCCTCCCACATCTGTCCCCTCCCCATTACTTCCACTGTCCCCTCCCATTTAGCTCTACAAAAATGACCGAATTCTGGATTTCTCTGCTGGAGAAATTGTGCGATATTTGACCTTCTGCATCGGACTCACTTCACTGAGCATGATGGTCTCATGCTGTAACTATTTACCCACAAAAGCCTTAAAACTATCTATTTTTATAAACGAGTAGTACTCTGCTGTGTACATGTGTGGATACAATCAATCTTGGACCAAATATATTTGGAAAACATCCATCCATACTGAAAAAGACTTACACACCATTTTCTTAGCATGATCCTTCAAACAACACAGTATAAGAACTATTTTCCTAGCATTTACACCTTATTAGGCGTTACAAGTCACCTAAAGATGATTTTAAAGTACTCAGGAGAGGGTGCGGGAGATCTTTGCAAATTAATATGCCATTTCTAGAAGAGATTTGCGCTCTTCTGTCCTGAAACCAGTGCTCCTGCTGATACTGAGGACTGATGTAGTGTGGACGTAATGTGTGTCTGTGATGCCCACTAGATCTGAAGCCTTTGAAAACCGAGACAACGCGGAAGCTACGCAGCTCAAGTTATGATTCCTCTACCTTCTTATACCTACTGTGCATTTAGTGCCAGGTACAAATTATTTTTAAATACATCAGTAATCAGTTTCTATTCTGAAAATGAGGAAATTAAATCTCAGGGAGGTTAAGCAATTTGCTCAGGTCACTCAGCTGGAAAATGGTAGATCCCAGGAGAAAATCCTACATTTATCTGATTCCGAACTCATTCCGTTCCGTGTTATCTTGGGGTCTGACTCATGTGGGAGGCCCCAGCCTCTGTCCTGTGGCCAAACACATAGGAGGCTGTCCTAAATATTTGATGAATAAGTGAAATAATAGATGAATGCACAAGTGAGTGAGCAAGAATGCGCACTTGGCCGAAAGCTTCCTGTGAGGACTGTGCACCAGAAGAGTCTGCTTACAACTTGAGGCAGGGAGGCAGGTAATTCCTATTTGCAAATTCTTTCTTTTTTGCATTCTACTAGGTTTACCAAAAAGAGCATCTGGGCTGGAAAAACAGTACATCCCCCACATTTCACTTTTGATTAAAATGATTTAGAATGTATTATGAACGATTTCAAGTAGGCAAAGAGAGAGAGTGCAAGAAACAGCAGAAAACACAACATAGACGTAGATGTAAGATAAATAGGATCTGAAATATCTGGGTCTTTGGAAAGAGAAATCAAAGAACAGGGCTGCCTGCTTTAGCTTTGTTTAGGCAGCAAATTGAAAAAAAGCCAAGAATCCAGGAGACATGTGAAGATTTTTAACAAGTTATGGATGGTATTTTAAGCAGCCCTTTCATTTGAAGATTTCAAAGTATTTAGCAGAGTGTGTGTGTGTGTGTGTGTGTGTGTGTGTGTGTGTAATTGGAGACGTGGGAGATTCTTTCACATCTTTCTGAACTGATGCCAAATAAAAGAAAATATCAGAGCAATCTCAGGCCTGAGCCACCAGGTTAACGGTGGCAGGGGTTGCAGAATCGGGGCTGCAGCAATGAGCACGGGAGATCAAGGCTGACGTTTAGACAGTGAGGAAGTCCCGAGGCTTAAAAGATAATATGCAGACCGTTTGTTCGCATGTTGCACTGACTTGTCTAGTATCGGTGAGTGCCTGAAGAGGGGCTGACCCCGGTATTGAGGGACCAGGACGGGAGTATGGCTCTGGCACTTGGTACCTGCCCAACTCCAACCCCAGGTTGGCGTCTCTAGTTTTCGTCCATTCCTGACCTATAAAATGGGATGACAGTGCCGTTAAGTTTCATGTCAGCAGTCTTCATTTTGCAGATGAAAAAATAAAATGAGTCTCACTCCGCACAGAGGGTGGCCCATCCAAAAGGACAAACAGGAGTGACAGGCAGGATGCAGAACACGGAGTCCTGTAGGTTCTCTAACTCCTCTACTCTGGCTGCCTCTTTCTTCTCCACATTCTCATAACCTAGCCCTGAAAGGTGCCTAGAAGGTGCTGCGGGACACCATAAGGATGGCCAGACTCTCCCAGGGACACACAACGCCACAGCACAGCTCACGATCTAGCTAATAAAACAGGTATATCTGTACCCTGAAAAATGATTGCTGATTGCTCATTTAATCGTCAGTTCTGGTTCAAAGTGCCACGCTCAGCATTTACACTCACCACTTGGTACAAATATACGCTGCTGGCAAGCTCTAAAGTCAACGCAAAAGATTGTCCTACGTTGATCATTAGTAATTTCTGAAATGATAATTTCCTAAATCTTGCTTATTTTTCTAAAAGAGCATATTCCCGTTTCAATGCGAATTTGCTAGCTAGATCTGATAATTACGAGACTCAGCCCTTGCTGCCCACTTGCTGGAGACGCCGGCAGTGGGGGCGGCAGCAGAGCCCAGCAAGGTCCGTCTCAAAGCTGAAGCCCTCGGTCCCCAGCACCGCTCTGGCTGCACTGCTCCCTTCCCTCGCGGGAAACACGCTGTGGCCACTAGGTGGGGCAGTTGTAAAAGCCAAACACCCAGCAGCAGTCAGGCTCAAGCCAGACGCTTCTTACGTACAGAGAAATCACAGCCCAGCTTGCTTCCCAGGGCCTGAAGACCAGAAGCAGAAGTTTTTCATCTCTAAAATCATCCTTTTATCATAGCCAAGGGTTGGCTTTTCAATAAAAACTACAATTTTTATTCTATGAGTGAAAACCTTTTCCCCCCTCCTCCCTCCCTCCCTTATCTTTCCTCCCATCCATCTACCAAATATTTATTGTCGTTTACTGTACAGCACCCGCGGCTGTGCTGAGCTGACTGGGGTTATAGTAATGGATCACCAAGCCCAGGCTTTACTTCCTTGGCAAAGCTTACATTCCAATGGGGAAGATTGATATTAAACAGGAAATAAACATGCAAATAGACCACGGAAACCTTGAATATACGGATGGTGAGGTTGAAAGTTTCCAGTGTTGTAAGAGTGTTAAACAATGAGGGACCTGACTTTCTCTATAGAGGCATTATTCTGGTAAGGTGGGACCCCCCAAGCCTGTGGAGTTCATATCTCCCCACAGTTTACTTTGGGTGCTGGACATGGAGCTACAGGACTTAACCCACACCCTGCTGGGTTTAAAACTCGTTTGGTCCAACTGCCTTTTATCCTTATATTCCTCCTTTTTGGAATGAATGTATTTATCCTGTGTCATTGCGTGTTGGAAACGCTTAACTCTAGTTTTCACAGGGCCCCACAGCTGAGAGTTTGCCTTGCGTCTCAAAGGAGACTTGGTACTTAAACTACTTTAGCAATGCTAAAACTTAAAGACTTCGACAATTCTAGAAAAGGGCTAAATGCATTTTGTGTAAAAGGGTAAACACAAAGGGGACCTGGGGCAGAAAGTTGTGGTTTGAATCTGGAGTGGGCCCTGGAAGCTTCAGTTCTATGGATACTGTGTACTGTTGGGTGATTGGGCCTGTCTAAAGGAGTGGATGCTTGGGGTTTGTCCTGGAGGGATGTGTGCTGGCTCCACCCTTCCTCCAAGACTTGGCTTCCAGTGCTGCTATGCTGTGAGAATCTCTGTCTATGGGTCCAGCTGTGGCCCTGTTCCACCATTTTCAGCTGCCCATCTAAGAATAGACTGTGACTTTCTGAAACTGTGAGCTGAAAAAAATCTTTCCTCACTGAAGTTGTTGTTATTGAGTATTTTGTCCCAGCAAAGAGAAATTGACTAAGACAAGGTGGCAGCAGGAGGGCTACAGAGCGCCCTTCTGAAATGCGCCTTAGGAATTCTGATTGTCTTCTATATTCCTATTGGAGAGATTTACTTAATGAATAAGCTGAAAACAGGTGACTAATGAGTATTAATGCATGCAACATAGGAAGGTAAAACCACATCTAACAGGAGTCTCAAATGTGCATCTAACTCTCTCCATCACCTCAGAGTGTCTGTTCTGGAGGCATCTTTCCCAGACATTCTTTGCACAGGCTCCTAAGTGCAGCCTTATCACAGTAAGCTGGGTGGAAGCATAGTAGCCCTTCCATCTCTCTCAAACTTCCTCCTTCCTTCCTTCCTTCCTTCCTTCCTTCCTTCCTTCCTTTCTTTCTCTCCTTTCTTTTGTCTGTCTGTCAGATGAGGATAGTCAAAGCTCTACCTTAACAAAGTTATTGTGTAGATTTGAAAAAGATTTTGGAACCCCTTTTGATATTTAAATATTGAGACCATGTTTCTAAGGTTGTTTTATTTTTCATTCACACCCTTTAAGTCAGTTTTCAATAACTCAAAGGGTTTAATTTAAGGAAGAAACAGGCAATGGCAACAATGAAGCATAATGTACGTATTGATTTGAGGGGGAATTTTAAGTTCACAGAATTGGATGGCTACAGAAGAAAAGGAGGGGTGGATAGAGAGACAGAGGGTTGAGAAGACAGACAAATGGATGCCTTCACTACCCACCTTCTTCTAGAATGTCTTTTGGAGAGCTAAATGGACAGAAAAGAAGGAGTGGGTGAGATGATAATCTGTCTGGTGTTCCATTGTCAGAGAGAGAGAGAGAGAGAGAGAGAGAGAGCACAAATAGGCTGAACCAGGCAGAGGCACGGTGTCAAGGAGACCAGATGTCAGCCTGAGATGAACTCAAGGTTGATTTCCAGACTTGTTAATTTCTAGCTACTTGATCTTTGGTCAGAATACTTCCTCTCTCTCAAACTCTGTGGGACTCTAACTAGGCCTGGGATGATTGTAGGTGATGGGTGGCTCAAACCCTGATAATCTTGTCTCTCAAGACTGGCAGGAGTGGAGCCATTCCCTCGTATCCCAGGTCCAGGATGACTCGCAGCTCGGGTTTTACCCTACCTAAATTTCTAATTTTCCCCTGCTTCCAGACCCTTACCAAAAATCACGTGGACAGGTTTTGAAAGACCTGCCATGCAAATTAGGTGACTTTCAGACCCCAGAATTCCTTCAATCAGTGAATGACCCTTGCCCTATTACCCTGGCTGACCCTCCTCCCTCAACTGCGTATAAGCCGAGCCCTCACTTCCGGTAAACAAGAAGTTAACACTGATTCAGGCTCCGAGGTGTTATTCCGTGACATCCATCGTACTCACGGCCGCTCAAGACTCTGTTCCCCCAGTCTTGGCTGGTACCTGATCTCCGGTGGCCAACGGTGGCCCAGGACCCCAGAATCCTCAACAAAATTCCAAATAGAGCTGCTACTGCTCCCACTATAGGATCATATAAACACTGTGTGAAGTCACATGTATAGACTTTTCAACACCATGAGTGTTTTGAAGACGAACATGGAAGTCACTCTGGGTCTCGGTCTCCAGCTTGTCCAGTACAAATCATAATTTTGTTTATTGGTAATAACTTAAAGGTTGAGGCAGGGCAGTCTTAAGTGCATGAATATATTGTCCTTTTTACAGATGAGAAAACTGAACCTCATGCAGAGAGGCACCTGACAAAGGCCGTGACCTCTGGTTTTCTTTGGCTCCGAATTTTCTCTACATTGATACCCCACTGGCTCATGCTCAGGGCTACACCACATTGCACAAGCGGCCAGCTGATGTGTTCCTCAGTCATTGTCACAGTGACCCATGCTAATGGAGCACTTAGCACCCACTAAGCCACTGCCTTGAACACTGCAGAGAAGGGGCTTCACCCTGTTTTTGCCTCTTCCATGTGGGAACTACAAATGTTTACCTCACAGTAGAGTAAAGTAGTAGCACCCAGATCTGGGGAAGGCAGGGAGGTAGGAGAGTGAGAGCCAGAGTGAATTTACTTTTTAGTACAAAAATATAATTTGGCAAAAGAACAAGTTCTAGTGTTCTATGCCTCACTAGAGAGATTATAGTTAACAGTAATTTGTTGTTTTTTTTTAATAGCCACAAGAAAGAATTTTCAATGTTCCCTAAACCAGAGGTGATAACTATTTGAAGTAATGGATTGTGCTACACACTGATCACTGACACTTTGTAAAAAGTTATCAAAATTTCACAGTGTAACCATAAATAGGTACAATGATTACTTGGCAATTGAATATCTTTTAAACATTGTAAGTTCTGTGAAAAGTACTGCGAGAAGCCAAGGAAATCCTACCCAGCAGCCTAAAGGAGATGACTCACTGGGAAGAGGCTGTGCCTACTGGGTCTGGAGAAGGTAAACAATCTAGGAAGACAAGACTCTTGATGAGTGACGCTCATGGGAAGTAGCCAGGAGGTGGTTGGTGGAGGGAGAAACAGTCTGGGTCTTGAGGAGTCAGAGCGCCAGGCTTAGTTTGGATTTTACATTACAGTGGACGAGGAGCCCCTTAAAGGGAAGCTATGTGATTATTCTCTTTTCAGAGTGTGATACAATTCTGCTAGGAGTGGAATGGGTACTAAGAACCAAAAGCAGTGGACTACTCTCTAGCTCTTAAAATACTCCATCCAGAGTTACATAAAACAAAAAGTAAACAGCTCTAGGAAACACATAACATGATACCATTCGTTTCAATTTCAAAATTGCATACGATAATTCAATGCATTATTTGTAGCTACATGTGTGTATAGTCAGTCACGGCATGATATTATGGCCAACAATGAACAATATACAGAGTAGAGGTCCGGTAGGATCATATGTCTTAGTGATAGTACAGCTGTCTTTGTGTAACTACACTTTATGATGTTCCAACAACAACAAACTGACCTAGTGACACATTTCTTAGACTATGTTCCCATTGTTAATTGATACATAGTTGTATAAGCTACAGAATCACACCTGGGAATGGTATCCAACAACTTCTGGATGGTTCTCTCTGGGGAAGGAAATAAGGCATGAGATTAGCAAGGGGCCCCTGTAAAGTTTTCTTAGCTTAAACAACAATGCAGTGCGAAGCAGATGTGGCTTAATGTTAAGATATGTTCAATCCTGTGATGAGTACATGGGTGTGGGTTGTACAATTTCCTTTAATTTTTTTTGGTTTGTTAAATATTCTATAGTAAAAACTTTCAAAACAGAATTTTAAGTACAACATTTTCCCCTTAAAAACCACTGTATCTCCCCCCTAAGTGTGTATTTTTAGGACCTGTATGTTTCTCAGCATATGTATTAAACAGAGACTGTAAAATGGTTTCATAAAGAGTGATGAAATAATTAATTTCATTGGTTTTAGAAGTGATTGAAAGATGCTTAAAAGTTTTCCCCAAGCTTTGATATTTGCTTCTCCTTTCTCCCTTGGTTAAAAATATTACCATGGTAACGGTCATGGCCCTCAAAGCTCAGAGTCAAACTTTGTGATTTGAATGTGGGACTGAAACTATTTTCTGACAAAGATGGACAGAAAAAAAGAGTAAGATTTTACAGAAATGAAAGTCTCAACACAAGTCTTGAAAATGATTATGATCATGTTTGCTTACATGCCTGCTGTGTGGCTGGACATACAGTGTCCATCACAGTGTCCCCACGGGCACCACCTCTTCCACGTTACAAATGAAGAGCTCGTAGACATTCCCAAGGTCACATTAAAGGTGAGAATGATACACTCGGGCCTTGCTGCATTTGGCTTCAAAATACGGCATTGTCAACCTATTTCATGACTTGCAGAACTTCCATCACTGGTTTAGCATTAAGTTCCTCTGAGTGGTTCTTCCTTATGATTTAAAATGTCCCCATTCTTGACATAGAGATGAGCAATCTAAACCCCAAGCCCCATTACGCAACCTGTCTTCACTTTGGGTCCAGAATGTCTTGGGTGCACTGAGCTGAACACCCGTGAGAGGAATGGCAACTGGATCTGGTTCTGAATTTTCTAGAGAAGTAAGAAATTTACATTTAGAATTTAAGTTTAAAAATTGACAAAGATGCAGTTTCTCTTCGCCAAATTAAACTTGTCTGCAGGCCACCTCAGGTGTTCATTTGGAACTTTAGGTGCTGCCAGTGAGGGCTCTCAGAAGAATTTTAAGTCGGGAATTTTATGAGCTGTCAACTACTAACCTCCAAAAGACCACTGGGGGGAAAACTGTTGACCAAGCACAGTTAAGTTTATTACATTTGCTGCAAAATGGACAATGGCATAGTGAAAAATTATGTTGGTGTTTTCTAAAGGGAAATTTTAAAAAGCATATTTATAGTTTTAGCATTTGCACGGGGAAATGTTAAGTGAGTTTGCAAAGCCAGAACCTGCATGAGGCTGAACAGAGCTTATCAGCAGTAGGTTTGGGTTGGTGGATACAACAAAGGCTGTAAAGTAAGCTATTAGTCTTGATAAGTAAACTATTGGACACTCTTTGTTTTCTAGAAATGGATATCTCTTTGCTTTTTTAGTATAAAATATATAATACAAAATTTAGCCCTGTAGTCATTTTGATTGCACAGTTCAACGGTACTAAGTGCACTCGATTGTCACAAAATCATCCTACTCTTCCTCTCCAGAACTTTTTTATCCTGCAGAATTGAAATCCATCAAACACAAACTCCCCATTCTCTTCTCTGCAGACCTATGCACGCATCATTCTTTCTGCCTGTAGGAACTTGATTGGGTTTGGATAGCTCAGATCAGCGGATCAACAGAATTTCATGACTTTATGGCAAATAATTAAGGGTTGAACATATTCTCTTGATGTCACATTGAATAATTGTATGGAATCACCATTCACATCAGATTTTGTTCTTGGAAGCTCTCTGTCTAAGGTCCGTGGAAGGACTTCTCTGATTTCTGGCATAATCTTCTTGCAAATGACTTTTAAAATTATCTTCTGAATTTTAAATTCTTCATGCACTTGAATCAGACTCCGGTAAGATTACATATCACATGGTTTCTTTAATATGAAAAACCCAGAGTGAAAATAAATAAGAGTCAAATAAGTGAGTCATTGGGAGTCGGGGAGGATAAGGGAGGGAAAGAAAGAGTGAGAAAGGGAATGAAGAAAGGAATGGGACGCTGTTAATGTATATGTGTGCACAAAATTGTCAAGTTTAATGTAACTATTGTGTATCACATATACATACTAACAAAATGGGAAGTGCTTGTCTTGCAAGTGCAAAGCCCTGAGTTCGATTCCCCAGCAACCACATAAAGCCAAGAGTGGTGGTACACTCCTGTAATCCCAGCACTCTGGAGGCTGAGACAGGAGGATTGCCATGAGTTCAAGGCCAGCCTGAGCTACATAGTGAGTTCAGTACCAGCCTGCGCTACAGAGCAAGACCCTGTCTTGAATGCAATGAAATAAGATAAAACAGGGAAAAAGTAATTTTACATGAACAAATGTCCTTTTTTAAATTTAGCAAATGCTTCAGTACCTACCATTACTTATAAGAAAATATTTTAACTTCAATTTAAGGTTCTTAATTGCAGGCAGAATTTACAAACTAAGATGTGGCTGCAATTTCCATACTTACATACATAATACATACATATGCATATATGATACATAATGTTTGCATTGAACTTGAGCATTTTGTGCACATATGTAGCACACCAAAATTACAATCCTTTGCCCTCCCTCTTTTGACTCTCCCACAACTTCCATGTCCCTCTAACTCCCACCATCACCTCTACTTGTTTTTCTTTTAACATATCACTCCCCTTTCTCCTTTCCACCCTCTCACTCACCCCTTTCCCTTTCCTTCTCTACAAAATCCATCTCCTTACTTTCTTCCACGTATCTTACATTTTTTATGGTTTGTTTTTCTCATATTAGATAAACCCTATACTATTTAACTTTCTGCATTGGATTCATTTCTCTGAGCATAATGGTCTCAAGACTGAAAATGATTTTTAATAGTGAGAACTGAGGAGCATTTCTCCTCCCTTCCACAGTTCAAGAAAAGCTATGTCATCCGTAACTACCTAAGTGCCACCAAAAAGCAATAGCAGGGATACGAGTGTGACTTGCTTCGCTTGAAGTTCTAAGGGCAGGTGCCCGTCTTTCACATTTAATGTCTAAGGGAACTCATTTCTGAAATAGATAGGTTTAACCGCTCTCTTTCCCAAGAACCATAAACGGCTGTTGTTCAATAGTCTTTGTATATTTTTCTGTCTGGAAGCAAGTACTGGATGCCTAGTACAACAGCTATTTCTCCTGCTCGTGCTGTCTGCGAATTGTTCGTGTTTGTAGAGCATGAAAAGCTGAACCTGCCGGTGCACAGCCTGCAGAGCTATGTAGAGAGGACAAGTGCTGCACCATTAAAAGTTGAATATAATACACTTCATAGTCGTTTTATTATGTTAATAATTTCTGTTCAAGCTCTCACAGAATCTACATAATCATTGCTTCTAGGTCAGTAGTTTATAATAGAGGACATTTCACAATGTCTGGACAACTTTCGATTGTAATAGCTGTTGGTGGACTGGTGTTTCAAGCTTCTAGGTGCTAAAAATGCTCCTGCAATACTCAGAACAGCTACCACACAAAGGATTGTCCACAACATCTGCTGTGTTGATGTTGAGAAATTAAGCCTAGCTCCTTCCCTATGCCTGTCTACTCAGAGGGTATCAAAGTTGCTGACATCTCCCAACAGTTCTACATATCCCAGTACTGGAATCCTATTTAATCCTAACTAAAACCCTGTGCTGTTGGGTGTTAGTATCGTCAACTCTCATTTAAAGATAAGGAAGTTTTAACTGAAATTGCCAAATTCACACAGCTGGAAAATAGTGGAGCTGGGACAGTGGGCCACCCATGTCAACATGGCAGGTGCTTCCCGGGATGAAACAAAACCAAGGAATGACTTTATTGTTTATTCCAGGAATTGCTGGAGACTGATTTACAAAACCCAACATTTATAGAATGGCTATACCAAATAATCTACCTATCAAGCCACATTTGGCCACTGCTGGCTTGGTGTACTTACTGATTTCAAATTACTAGACACAAACATTATCTGATTCAAACCAGCCCCCTTGTCCTTGAAAAATGCCCTAGATCATTTGAACTTAGACCTTAAGATCTTATAATTATCTTTCTTCTGATGTGCTTCTCCGAGGCAAGTACAAGACTGTCAAGACGGATTGAGTCATACTGCAGTGAGTTCCAGTAAATTTTGTTTTGCCTTCCTTACAGGTTGCTCAGTGATATTTCGGAGAGCTCCACAGGACTAAGTTGCCTAAGCCCATTCAGGGCCCTTTGCTGTACTATTTTCTGATCCTGGGGCTGGTGTAAGCCTGAGAATGGTAACACCATTACCCTGTCATTTGTTTTTTAAAATATTTAATATATTTTAGGCACCTTTCATTGTTGGTGAATGTAAAACCATTTCTTTCCACCCTCATTGAAAGATAATATTTAATCACATTGTTATGTGTATCTTAAATCTATTTAGCTAGTTCCTTTTCATAGAAATATAGGCTGTTTCTACTTTAAAATGATAACAAATATGCGACTTTACCTTGTGGACACATTTAAGTATATCCATAGCTTTTATTTCTAATAGCACAATTTGCAAGTTGATGTCTATGTTCAACGAAATTTATATTTTAGTATGCACTTTGAGATTGTTCTCTAAATTGTCTATATCAGATTCCTAGCAGGGGATGAGAGCGTTTCCCCACTTTCTTCCAAAAACTTGACAAATCCAAGGCACAGCTCAAGCTCAGCAATTGTTGAGCGTTGCCTCATGGGAATTTATGTTGGATGATAAATACAAATCTGACTATTTCAAAGGAAGCGGAAATTCAGATACTTCCAAATATCTTCCAAATGTAAATGTTGTCAGGTAATTCTATTCTCAGACAAATAAGCCTGTTTAAACCTACATATGCCACCCATATGCAAGCCCAGGAGGAGTTGACCTCGGAGAGTCCTTTTCTTCTCTATCAGCAAAAGTTCACACCACCTCAAAGTAATGAGCTAGTTGTTGAAGTGCCCACACTAGGGCAATTGTTTCCCCAGGAGACATATTTACAGCCACTTCAGGACATAGTGTGTGTTCTTAGGTTGAGCGTCCTACAGGAGCTTGGAATTCTCATCCAAGTCAGAGTTCTGCAGTGTTCATTCGTAACATGGTTAGAGCTGCAAGGGCAGTGGGCATGAGCACGTATGGGAGCCGGGCAAGAGGAAGGGGGCACCTAGTAGGGCTGCAGAGTTTCCCCCAACGGGCCTTGTGTAATCAAAGCCTTGTGTATTTATCTTTCTGTCATTATGTCAAAATACCTGATATAATTAGCTTAAGAGAAAAGGGTTGTTTGGCTCCTAGTTTTGGAGATTTCTTGACCCTTCTTCTTGAGCCTGTGACTAGACTGCCCATCATGACGGGAAAAGCCCGGTGGAGCAACACCACCCACTTCATAGCCAGGAGAAAAACCAGAGGAAGAGGAAGGGGCCACGATCTCTCAGTCCCCTACAGCTCAAGTGACCAAAGAACCCCCACAAATCCATAGCTTCTAAAGTTTCTATTGCCCTTAACAATGCCACTCTGGGTCCAGGCCATTAACATAGTGGCTTTTGAATGGCATTCAAGATCTAAGCTATAAGCTCATCCTGTTGGAGAGTAGGAGAAAAAGCCCACCCTGGGGTTTTATTGAGGGAGTCTTACGAACACCTAAAAATTTCAGTCCTGAGCTGGATTCGGTGCAAGTTCTCATGCGTTTCACGCCTTCATGAATGCCATCACCATTCAACCAACGTTAGAAGACCACTGAGGTATGTTGTGCCTCCATGACATTTCTCTTCTACAATAAACTGGTGTCTGAATAGCTGAGCAACCGCTGGTCTTTCAAGGCTTAGAGAGAATGGTATGTTCCTTGCGGTGTCTCTACAAACTGCACTTGTGATGTAAGTTTTTTCCATGGCTGTGCTCCCACAACTGAATTAAAATCCTTGTCCGCTTCTGTTGCAATGTTCTGCTTGACTCTGTCTTCCTAATCAAGCTCATGAAGGAAAGTTGTGTCTGATTCACCCATGGTATGATAGCTGAGCCGTAGCAGGTACCCAACAAATGCCTATTGGGGAACTGAAAGAAACAGCTCTAAAAATTACTTAGCATTCCTTCATTAAGGAGGTAATTTTCCTTCCCACGAAACTGGGAAGACTTTTGTGACCCTTTCAGCCACTAAAACGTATTGGAAGTGAAATTACATGATTCTGATGCTCGGTTATGAAATGTGATGCTTCCAGCCTGCTCACAGGACATTTGCTTTTGATTTTAGCAACCACGGAAGCCATCACAACACCATGAGATTCCCATGCTGTGAGGCGGTCTAAGGGAGCCCTTGCACAGAGAACAGGTAACAGCTGGTAAACAGAGAGGGAGAAAAGAGAGAGATTTTGATCAGGTCCAAGTGCTTCATCCAAGTGGAAACTCAAGGCTAACCTCCAACTGCCTCCAACTACATGACACACTCAACTTTAACCACCAGCTAAACTCTTTCTGAAATCCTGACCCACAGAGTCCGTGAGAAATACGAAGATGATTATTGCTGATTGAAGTCACTAGGTTGGGTGGCAATTCATTACCAAGTGACACTAGTAATGGGACAGTGCACTTCGAAGAGGAACACTTCGTTAGCACTGCACTACAAACAACCCAATTGCTATTTGAAGATGCTACATTTTCAGATAATTTTATACACAGCAATAGAGATCTGGGATGCCTTCTTTGTAAGGTACAGCCTGTCTGAGAGTACTGCCCTTCACTAGTTAATAGAATGGCACTACGTTTCCCACCCTTCACATTGAGCTTGAGTATTTTGTGCTCATACATACCGCACCAAAGTGACAAACCCTTCCTCTGTCCCTTTTTGGCCCCCCCCCACATGCCTTTCCCCTCCCCACTATCTCCCACTATCCCCCTACCCCACACCCCATTTAGATCTAAAAAGTGTCTGTGTTCTGGGTTTCTCCTATCAGAGAAACCATTTGATATTTAGCTTTCTGCATCTGACTCACCTCACTGAGCATGGTGGTCTCAAGTTGCCTCCATTTACCTACAGTAGCCTCAAAACTACCTCTCTTCTTAGACAAGTAGTATTCCATTGTGTACAAATACCACAATTTTTGTATTCATTGGTCTGTTGATGGGTATTTTGGTGTCTTCAACATTTTAGCTATCATTACTGTGTTTGCAGAACCAAGCGAGGGTAGTAATGACATTACAGATTTTATTCAACAGGAAAGAGAAATATTTATGTTTTTCTGTAAACAAGAAGCTGTCAAGCTTAGTTTTGAAGAAATGCGTGGGAGTTGGGCAGGCCTGGCCTGTGTTGGCCCACAGGGTACAGTCAATGTGACTTTTCCCTTATCTGATGCCTTGAGGCTGTGCCTCCACATTTGACTTCCTCCGTCTGACTCACCTTTGACTCAAACATTTCTTTTTGCCTAAAGCAGGAGACATGCTTCACTGCAAACTTAACCTGAGCTGATTCTAGAGCAAAACAAAAGTTAATAAAACAAAGAAAAAGATGAGTTACGCTTCTCAAAACGGGGGTTTAAATAATATGTAATATGGAACATTTCTACTGTAAGGCTGAAATTTTTGCCAAGATATTCCTGGAAAGATTGTGATACAGACCATTGATTTTTTTTTTACGAGGCTTATTTGGGTGCCACACTAAATTTTTGCGTGCCTTCAGTACTTGGAAAAATTATGCCTGTGGTTATTTTTGGTATTGGGACTATTACTATTTTAAATATTTTGCTTATCTCCATGATTTTACATGTTTCACAATTAAGTATAATTATTAGACAAAACCACATTATAACCTGCAATTAATGTGGCTTTATTAAACATTATGCTAAAGCACAGCCAGAGGGGAAAAGATTGATAAATTTTTCTGTACTAAAACTGAGATCTTCTGTTTACCAAAGAAATTAACAAATTGTAAGTAGAAGCTACAAATGGGCAGACATACTGATAATAAAGAATTGATATGCAACATATGTCAAGAATGCCCACAAATCAATATTGGAAGGAAAAAAATACAACAGAAAAACAGGTAGGAGACATGAAGGGATATTTTATAAAAGATATTTTATAATAGGTAATAAGCCTGTTTAAATGTATTCACGTTCCTGGCAGTCAGACAAACGCAAAATAAAATGTCAATGATATGCTATCTTAGGTCTGCAAAGTTGAAAGAAGTTACAAAAGAAGCAGCCTACAGTATCAAGCATTCATAACAGCACGCCGTCACATGTGCTCACATACCTCAGTCATTTGTTGGTGTTGCAACTTTGACTAAAATAACATAAGACCTACGAATCCCAACTCTTGGCATATACCTTGGAGGAACCTCACCTAGCAGGAATCTCCAGCAAGCAACACCTGCGAGCCTGTGTGTGATTTACCGTTCTCCACTAGCCACCTTGTTAAAATGGAAAAGAAAATGACAAAACGAACACATCTAACCGGTAAAATATTGGCACGTTGACGTTTCAAAGTGTAACCCATACAACCCTTTAAATATATGATATGTAGATACATAGATTATATGTATCTATCCTTTCCTCTGTGTTAACATTTTTTGAAGTTTTCCACTTCCTATTTTAAGGTATGTGTGACTACAGAGAACGGAAACTGGAATGTGCCCCCACAGGAAGGGGATAAGGACTACTGCACAACGAAATTTTGAGCAGCACTTGGTTGAATGATTCGGGGGGCTGGCAGTAGTTGCACAGAGTTGGGTGGAAGGTAGAAAGCACGCAGGGTGGGCCACTTGCTCCCACAAAGAGGCCTCCATGGGTTCTCGTTCTTGGCCCCTTTTTCCCTTCTAGTGCTTTCTTCTTACTTTCCTGTTCAGCCGCGTGCGCCTGCAATACCACTACTCCTCCCGCACCTCGCGGCCCTGCTGCCCTTTCTGAACGCTGATGTCGGTGACCTCTGACACCTGTTGCGCATCGCAAACTTCCGGCCTCTGCAGCTTACTGCACATTAATGATCACTTTCTGGACTCTCTGGGCGGCAAACGTTGAGGAGCAGAGTTCTGGTCTGAGTGGAGGGTAATCTCCGGCTTTTCTTTCCATGAATTCATACTCTCATAGCTGCACTGTGCCTGAGACTTCTTACCATCCAGTGTGCTCGTGCTCAAGGAAAGGAGCTGCTTACCCTGTGCAGGCCAGCGAAGGCCTCTGCATTTCCCCTCTGAGCGGTCAGAGGATCCAGCTGGGGTGAAGAAAGGCGAAGTTAAGCAAAGCACAACCACAACCTCCACCACAACAACCACAGACAATTTTAAAGAAAGAAAAATACAGCCTCTGAAGCTTTGTACTAGGATAAGATTGTAGTCAACGGGATGATAGTTGATAGTCACGTGTGAAGCTCTGTCTGAATAATCGTGGGTAAGAATGGTATTCAATTATAATGTCCGATGAAGAAAAACATTTAAAGAGACGGTCAGGTTGATAGGGTGCTAGCTCCAGAAGGCAAAGCACTTTAGAGTGTTGATGGAAAAGTTACCACATTAGAGGCTAATTTCTTTTAGGCAAAAATCAATAGACAATTTGCAGGTCAAACAGAAAGCATTTTGTAAATTATAAAAAAAAGCACTCTTGTACAAAATTAGCTTTATTATCAGATGGGAGAGGGACAAGTTTTGGGGACAAAAAGTCTACCTCTTGTCATCACAATCTATCCACTTTGCCTTGTTACTGTAGCTCTTCCAAGAAAAAGAAGTGACCCATTCGGTTAAAACTACAAAGACCTTTGTAGGATTATGTGTGGCCAACAGGAGGAATCAAGGTCAAGTATCAAGGCAAGATGGTGTGCTTTCTGATGCTCCTTGTCAAAATCATCTGTGCAGGGCTTGCTTCTGGAGACTAAGTCATCTCAGTAGGCTCTTCATCAAGGCACACGTGGACTGGGGACTCAGGCCTCACAGAATCTCACTGCTGCTCTTCCCCGAGCTGCTGCCCCAGCCTGCTTCTGCCCTACGTGCAGGTACAGCTTTTACGAACAGGAAGAAATGAGGAGGCTTCATATCGCAGTCTTGACTTTAACTCTCCAATTCAATTTTTAACCAGGTAATCTTGATTTCAAATATAAACAATCTCTCTCTCTCTCTCTCTCTCTCTCTCTCTCTCTCTCTCTCTCTCTCTGTGTGTGTGTGTGTGTGTGTGTGTGTGTGTGTGTAAAGAAAGAGGGAATGGGGAGAAAGGGGAATGCTTGTTGCTCTTTCAACAGGCAATGTTATTTTTTCTATGTTGCTGTTGTTCTTTGTTTGTGCTATTCTCATTTACAAAAAGAAGGAGAAAAAAAAAGAAAAACCCACAGATAATAGGGCAAGTAGAATATATTGGCCAACAAAATTTACTTTGCATCCCAGCACCCTCACAATTGGGGCTCTATGGAAAATTGATATTTCAGAAAAATAACATCTTTAAAAATTATGAGTAGGTTCCAAATACTGCATAAATATACGTTAAAATTTGCTGTTTACCTGAACTTTTGCGTTACCAGGCTTCCTGTATTTTTAGTGCCATACTTGGCATTCTACACCTATGTTTGTCTTTAGAAGAGCTTAGTACAATGTCTAAGATCAAGGCTCTTAGAGTCAGACAGACTTGGGTTGGATTACTCCTTGATCATTTATTAGTTGTGAGATGAGGGATATATATTCTGTATCCTAAACCAGTTCAGTGTCCTTGCCTGAAAAGCCAAGGCAATACAATGTTGTGAATTTTGTGCACATATACGTTTTAACATTACAATCCTTCCTCTCCCCCTTTTTGACCCTCCTGTCCCCAACCTCCTCCCCACTGACCCCAAATATATCGTCTATTTTATTCTATGAGTCACTTGTATTCTGGGTTTATCATAATAGAGAAATCATGTGATATTTAACTTTATGACTCTGGCTCACTTTCCTAAGCATGATGGTCTCAAGCTGCATCCATGTACCTACAAATGCCTCTAATCTATCTGTATTTATGGGAAAGTAGTGCTTCATTGTGGATAAACACCACTTTTTTGCATCCGTTGGTCCATCGATGGGAACTTCAGCATTTCTATAATTCAGCTATTGCCAGCTGTTCTGCTGTAAATAAGGGTGTATACGTACCTCTGTTGTACATTGCTTTTAACTCTTTCCGTAGTGGTTGTACTTGCAGTCACACCAGCCTTGTAAAAGGGTTCCTTTTCCCTGTAACCTCGCCGGCATCTGTTGCTGCTTGAGTTCTTGGTATAAGCTTTTCTCACTGTGGTAAGATAGTCTCGCCATGAGGTTTTGATTTGCATTTCTATGGTGGCTAAGGACGTTGAGCATTTTTTCATGTATTTGCTGGCCATTTGTACTTTATTGTCTGAGAACTGTCTATCATTTTAGTTGCTCGTTTTAAAATTAGGTCTTTGATTCTGATGTCTCTGTTTTTCTTCACTTCCTCATATATTCTGGTTATCAGCTTCCTGACTGAGGTGAAGGTGGCTACTTTGTTCCCATTCTGTTGAATCTCTCTTCACTCTGTTACATCTTCTTTGTCGTGTAGAAACTGTTTTTTATTCCATATAATCCCATTTGCGGATTCTGGGGGCTATTTCTTTTACATCAAGTGTCTTATCAGGAAAGTTCTTGCCTCTACCTACATCTTCAACAGTTTTACCTATTTTGTCCTCCAGAAGGTTCAGTGTTTCAATTTTCATATCTAGTTCTGTAATCCACTGTGATTTGATGTTGGTAATGGCAATAGATGAGTCTCTAGAGTCATTCTTCTTCATATGGGTAATTAGTTCTCCCAGCACCATTTATTGAAGATGCTATCTTTTTTGTATTTCTTTTTTCCCATGTTGTGTTAGTATGTATATGCACTACACAATGGTTACATTGAATTGGAGAATTTTGAGCCTATGTATATCATGCCAAATTCATATTCTCTCCCCCCCCCTTTTATACCCTCTTATTCCCTCCCTCATCCTCTCGATCCCCAGCATCTCATCCATTTGTTTCCATTATTTATTTATACTCTGGGTTTCTCATGTTAGAGAAATCATGACATATTTTATGTGTCTGGTAAACATCACTATGCCTAATGGTCTTAAGTTGTATCCATTTACATACAAGTTACTCAAATCTGTCTGTCTTTATGGCAGAATAGTACTGCATTGTGTATATATACCACATTAAAAATCCCACTGGTCTATTCCTAGTGGAACTGTAAGCTAGACAAACCACTATGGAAAGCGGTGTGGATATTTCTCAAAAATAGATATTCCATTTGACCCAGCAATACCTCTTCTGGGTATCTTTCCAAAAGAATTAAAATCACCATATAACAGCGATGTGTTTGCACTCATGTTTGTAGAAGCACAATTAGTAACAGCTAAATCATGGAAGACACAAAAATATCCATCAATACATCAGTAGATAAAAATATCATATTTCTAAATGCTAGAGATTCGTTATCTAAAAATAAAAAATTCTTTTTAAAATTTATTTAGGAATAAATTTAATGAAAGAAGTTCAAGACTTGTGTATGAACATAATAAAGATTCACTAAGAAATCAAAAATATAAGTAAAAATCAAAGACACTGTAATACTGGAGGTCTAATATTACTAACAGCATATTTCTCACATTGACAATTTGACAAATAGATTCAATGCAATACAGTTGTTTCTAACAAAAGAATTAGTATATAAATCGATGTAAAAGAATTGAATCTAGAAATAATTCTCTATATATGTTTTCCATAAAGGCACCAAAATCATTAAATACCAACCAAAAAAAACCTTAAAAAATAATTCTGGAGTAACTCTCTATCTATATGCAAAAGACTGAAACAGGACCCCTCCATACAATTTAATAACTTGAGCGTGATCAATGACCTCAATAAAATAACCAGTTATAAATCTCTTAGAAGAAAACATAGATGTGACTCTCCATAAGCTTGGAGAAGATGGTTTCTTACATGTGACATCAAAACATAAGCAACAATGAAAAAGAGAGAGATTGGGTGTAGCAGCCTTCGTGTAGCAGATGACACTCTACAAAAGGTTAAAAGATTGCCCATAGGAAGAAAATGTAAGTATTAATAATAATAGCATAGATACAGAATACGTAAATAACACATTCTACAATAAAGAGTCATATAACCTCATATACACTAAGTAGACAAAAAGATTTGATAAAACATTTCTCTAAAAAGAAAAAGACATGCATGTGGTTGATAATCCCGTGAGAAGATGCTCTCCCCAGTATTACTTATTAGGTTAGTGCAAATCAAACATCAGTGAGAGATCTCATTGCTACAGTTCAGATCTTGGGTGTCCTCCAAAAACCTCATTTATTTGGAACAGTGTATTATTAACAGGTAAAGCCTGGTTGGAAGGGGCAAGTACTTGGGATTTGACCTAGAAGCAACTTGTTGGGATTGAGAGTGCCCAGGGCAGAGCTTTCAGGTGTGCGTTGTTGAGCTGTGGGTCAGAAAGTTAGGGAGGGGCACCCACCGGGGCGTCCACCCTTTGGAAGAGGTGCCCAACTGGAAGTTTTAATTAAGTAAAGGAAGAAAGAAGAAACATCATTACAGCTTCTGCCTGGAAGAGCTCATTAGCTTGGCTCCAGACTCACTTGGCTTCTGTTGGCAATGGGATGAGCAGGTCTCCAGCCTCTGTCCCTGTCGTGTGCCGTCACCACTGCTGGCTGCCCCATAAATGGACTGTGTGTATGAGAAAGCTTCTGAGGTTGCTAGTCTTTCCTCCTTTAAATTGTGAATGTTGGGCATTTTTGTCACAGCAACGATAACGTAACTAAGACACTCATCAAACTCACAGGATGGCTATTAATTAATTAATTGTAAATTAGAAAGTAATCAATTGTGAAAAGGTAGAGAAATTTAAACACTCAACATTAGTGGTGGTAATGTCAAATGAGGATGCTTTGAAAACGGTTAATTCTTCAAAAAGAAAACAGTTATCATAAAATTATGTTGCATTAAAACATGTGTTCACATAATTTGGACTTGAATATTAGTAGAAGCATAATTTGTGATGGTTAAAAACTAAATACAAACAGATGTCCATTAACTTATGAATAGATAAACACAATATGGCATGTTCAAACAATGCAATACCATTTGGCAAAAAGGTAATGAAGTACTACTATATGCTACAACGTGAACAGATATTGAAAATACTTTTATGTGAAAGAAGCCAGATACAAAAGGCCATGTTATGCAGAATCCCACTCACATGAACATTTTAGTATGTTCAAATACCTGAAGATGTAGAGTAGATTAGTGATAGCTCAGAGCCAGGGGAGGGACAGATGAAAAATGACAGGTTGGGTACAGGGCTTATTTTGGGAGGTGACAAAAATGTTATAGAATTAGACAGTGGCAATGACAGCATAACCTTGGGAATATACAAACATAATGGAGTGGAACTTATCTTTAATTGGTGATTTTTATGATCTGTCAATATCAACCAAATGTTTTTAAAGAATTCTTCTGATATATTTTTAGTACATATGCTTGCTCATTTGACGTTTCTCCATGCCTTCCATGTGTCTGCATGACCGTCCTTCGGAGACGGATGAAAAGCCATTGGTCCCCACCTTCAAAAGCTGTTTATTGAGGGGCATACACTCCTCCCAAGGGACTATGGTAACATACAGGGATCAGAGATGGGATTCAAAGCGGAAACCGCAGGCAAATCACTCTGGTAGGGCAAAACTCCAGCCGTGGAGTTGAACTGTACTTTCCAGGTGATTTATAGTGGGTAAGTCAGCAACTATTTACAGTTATTTTTTACTTTGCTTTCTTTTTGTTTCCCATTTTTGTCACTAATGAGAATATATACTTCTGACTCACCAAGATATATCACAAGATACAGGTGGGACTACGTTATGATGTTAAGTCCTTTACATGATCATGGAATCTGATTTAAGGACAGGAAACTTATGTGCAAATCTGAGTCTATCAGAGCCAGAGATTTTTAGAATAGTCCTTTCCTCCTAGCCTTTTGTTTACAGTTCAAATCCCATGTTGTTTAAGCACTCAGTTGGATGTCCTTAGGTCTGGGCATTATTGGCCAGCAAGGATGCAAATCTTGGCTAATAATTCTACTACAAGCAAAGATTATATGTAGTGGTTACTTGATATTTCAAAAAGAAAACATAGAAATAGTAATCAAAAGAAGTAGGCAGGGCTGCTGTGCAAGTGGAAACTAGAAAGTTCCCCCATAACTATCCAACTACACACTCTCCGTGAACCTTGAGCACCCTGCCTCATTGTCAGCATCCTTTCTGTCTGTCCCTAGTACATGATTCTTAAATTCACATGCCAACATCTAAACTAGCATCGTGTCTTTTCCCAGTACTCCTCATGATGAAATAGCAGGTGTAAAAGCCTGCAAATTGCAAATTATGAACGTGGATGGCCATTACTAGTGAGTGGGAATTTAATTTCTGCCAAGAGTGGAGCTCAGTGGAGGAATAAAGCCAAGGGACCTGGAAAAGCATCCTTTGCCAGGCTTTCTGGATCTGGTGAGAAAGAAACCATTTCTTTGGGTTGTTAGCTTGTAAATACAAGGCTCTCTGCTGATTAAACAAACGACTTTCTAAACAGCTTTTAAGCTAGAATTGCACCATGATTCAAGTCTCAAACTGAGAGAAAATGAAATAAGGGGTAGGGCACCTCATCGACCAGAGGGTTGGGAAGAGTTCCATTACTGCCCCTTTACTCCACCTGTTATCTAGAAGCAGACCTCTATTGGACTAGACCATTAGAGTACTTGCTTAGCATGTATGAAACTTTAGGACAGTTTTTTGAGGCATACTTGCAGTCTGAAGAGACTCCAGATATTTTGTACTATGTTCTCGTTATAAAGAATATAAATTAAGACTGGGACATGAAAAAAATGGCTCCATATTTCCCCCTTGCTCTGTCCAGTCTCTCCTACTGGGTAGCTGATTCTTTAAAGAGTTTGTGATAAATTTGATTTTCTTAGCTGGATTTCAGGAAACTTAGATTTCTCCATCTCTAACGAATTAAGGTGTTAAAAGCAAATGTTAGGGTTTAATTATAACTCGTGTTAAATTTTGATTCTCACTATAGCATTGTTGGGAGATGAAACCTTTATCAGTTGATATTATGGTTTGGATCTGAAATGTTCCCCAAACATCTCACATGTTTGGGTGTTGTGGAATAGCCGTGGAAGCATGTGCTATTGGGAAGTGGGGCCCCGGGGTAGGGTGGAACACTGGACTTAACCTGAAAGGCCCAGATCACTGGGAGAGGACCTGAAAGAGTATTTACTAGTTTCACCTTTCCTTCCTTACTTGGCTCCCTGTATGCCATGACTAGGGTAGCTTCCCCAGTCAGGCCACTGCGTGAGCTTCTGTCATTGCCAACTGCCCATGAATAAACTTAAACATTCTGAAACTATGAGCAAAGTAAATCTTTCCCTCTTATATCATGGATATGGGGTATTGAGTCACAGCCACGAGGAAGTAACTAAGACAGAAATTGTCACCAAAGAAGTGCGGTCATTGCTGCACCTCTACCTGACCATGGGATTTAGAAGCCTGGTTGTCCGCAGGATGAGTTTGGAAAGGTATGAAGATGCCAGCTAGAGAAGTCTTAGAATTCTGTGAGCTGAGTTTGATGGGAGATTCTAGTCAGAGCTCAGCAGACCAGAATGCTGACAGAATTGCAGATTGGAAAGGTGAGGCTGAAGATATTTCAGATAGGAAGTGGGACTTTATTGGTAATTGGTCTAAAATCCATACACGCTATGCTCTGGCAGAAAGCGTGTTGACATTTTGGCCCTGTCCTAAGACTTTACCTGAAACTGAGATTAAGTATTTTGGACTATTTAATCTGGTGGAGGAAATTTCAAAGGCGGCATGATAGTCAGGCTGGTACATGGACACTGTGGCTTTTAGCCAACTCTATACTGAAAGGCAGGACAAAACAGCAGAAAAAATAAATATAAAATGTTTGCAGTTTGGTAAATCTCTTTCATTAAAGATATTACCATTAAAAAGAAACCAGGTACTGGAAATCAAGACTATCAAAAGAAGCTCTCTGGATGTTTCAGGAATCAGCAAGACTCTACGTTTTACCAATTGAAGGGTCTAAACTCTCCCATCAACAGGCCTAGGCTGGCATATAGGATCAAAAAACAAAACCCAACAATGTGTTGCTTGAAAGACATGCATTTTACCCATGAAGAAACACATATACTGAAAATAAAAGGATGAAAATAAATACTTCATGCAACTTGACTCAGAAAACAAGCAGGGGTAGCGATGCTGTAGCCAGATATAGCAGATTTTAAGACAAAACAGATGAGAAGAGACAAAGGTGGACATTATGCACTGATTAAGGGAGCAATCCCACAGGAAGAAGTTATAATTATTAATAAATATGCACTAAACATTAGGCCACTCAATTTCATAAAACAAGACATTAGATATAAAATGACAAACTTCAATACAATTATAATAGGAAACTTCAGTACCCCACTATTACAAATGGACAGGTCAACAAGACAAAAAATTAAAAAGAAATATTAGGGTTAAGCCATACTATGGAGCAATTAGACTTAATTGATATTTACAGAGTATTCCATCCAATATTAACAGAATATACTTTCTTTTTCAGCAGCATATGGGATAATTTCCCAAATAGACCATAAGGCAAGCCTAAATAGATGCAAACAAATAATGTCTTTAGTACTTTCAGATCATAACAGAATGAAATCAATAGCAAAAGAAAATACAGAACCTGCACAGATACATGGAGGTTAAACAATAATATATTAGTAAACAAATAAAAGGCCACAGAAGAAACTAGGAAAGAAATGAAAAACTTCCTGGATCCAAAAGACAATGGAAATATAGCACACCAGAGCCTGTATGACGCAATGAAAGCAGCACCAGAAGGGAAACCCATAGCTATGAATGCACACAATAAAAAGCTCAGAGGAGTCCCAAATAAACAATTTAATGATACATCTCAAGGTCCTAGAGAAACAAGAACAATTCAAGCCCAAATACAGTAGAAGCAAAAAAATTATAAAGACCAAAATGGAAATTAATGAAATTAAAACATGCACTGGAGAAAGGATAGCTTGTTCAATAACGGGTGCTGGAAGAAGTGCTTATCCACATGAAGAAGAAGGACTCTAGATTCACACCTACTGTCATGTACCAAAATTAAATCAAAGTGGGTCAAAGACCTAGATACTAAAATGGAAATAATAAACCTGTTGGAGGAGAAAACAGGTAAAACTTGAGCACATTGGCCTGAGTAAAAACTTTCTCAACAGAAGATGCAATGAAAAAGAAGTAACACCAAGAGTTTAATAACTGGGACTATGTCAAAGTCACAATCTTCTGCAAGGCAGAGGAAACAATCAACAGTCTGAAGGGAGAACTGATAAAACGGGAAAAAAAACGATGGTACCACCTACTCCTCAGACAGTGGGCTAATAAATAGAATGTACACAGAAAGAAAGAAAAAGAGATTTTTCAAAATTGAAGACCCAATCCAAAATGGGCAACTGAAGTGAACAGGCAGTTCTCAGAAGTACAAATTTCCAACGAATACATCAAAAAATATTCAACATTTTTAGCCAGTAGAGAAATGCAAATCAAAACAACACTAAGATAATATCTTATCCCAGTGAGAATGGCTTTTAACAAGAACTAAAACGTGTTTAGCACTGGGTTCAAAGTACTGGTGAGGACACAGGGAAAAGGGAATTATTTTACAATGCTGGTTGAACTGTAAACAGGTACAATCACTATAGAAAACTGTGTGGAGATTCCTGAAAAAACTGAAAATAGATATTCCTTTTAAGCAATACATCTTTTAGGTATCTTTCCAAAAGAGTTAAAAGCAAAATATTATAGAGATACACATATACCTATGTTTATAGCAGCATAACTAATAGTAGCTAAATTATGAAAGATGTTGAAATATTCATCAATATGCCAATGAATAAAGAAAATATGATACACACACACTGGAGGACGATTTGGCTATAAACTTATAGATTTGGGCCATTTGTAGGCAAATGGATAAAACTTGAGAACCATTATGCTTAGTGAAGTGTATCAAACTCAATTCAATATCACATGGCTTATCTGAGAATTATTAGACAGTAAATTAGAATTCTCAGATTATATAATTAGATTACATCTGATTATATAATAATTATCAGATTATAAATAAATGATAGAGTCAAATGGATGAGAATTTGGGGGCAAGAAATCGGTGTGTGCAGCGGAAAGGGGGACAGAGGAAGGGGAGGACAGAAACGAGAAGGGGCGGGGAATGCAACTTTGATGTATGCGCACACATTTCTCAGTTTTAATGTAACCATTCATATTGCAAATATATAGTAATAAAAATAGTAAAATATCTACTGTATTATCACAATACATCTCTCATACACGATGGAAGCAAAAAAAAAAAGAAAACGGAAAGGAAAGGAAGCAGGAGTATGAGGATGAATGGACAAGAAAAATAGAGAAGAACAGAATGGAAAACAGCTTAAGCAGGAGTGTTCTGGAGAGCCTGGAAGCTGGAAGTTAGGCCTGAAGAATTTGAGACTGGAAAGGGGACTTTAAAAGGTATTGTTTCACTGAACTGGAAAAGCACACGATCTTGCACAATATTAACAATAATTTTTGGTTGTGGATTGTGTCAGTTGAGCTGAGACCCTGCTCTGAGGCTGGACAGTGAGTCACCACTTCTGAAGCATTTTGTTAGCAAGGACTGTGCACCAAAGAATCATGTCCCTCATCATAGCTGAGCAGAATTTTGCACTTTGCTCATAAATCGGCCACATATGTTTTCTTTTATCCCTCACTCGAATCTGTAAGATCAACAGTATTTTCCTTATTTTTCTGGTTAATGCTGCATTATTCAAGGAATCCAATGGATAACTGACTGTCTCCTGAAAGTGAGGCAGCATTCTTCCCAGGAGAAGGGACACAATCATTGGCTTCCCCTGCGACGGCACGGGGGTGGGGGAGTTCTCCTATGCAGTGATGTTATAACTGTTATTATTTTGGAGCTATACTCGGAGTGGTATATGCATTAGGAAGATACGGACACTTTTACCAGAAGAGAAACTCGTATCTCCAAAAAATAAGTATATTAATTTTCTGGAGCTACCATAGCAAAGTACCATAAATTGGGTAGATCTGACAATCAAGTTTGTCTCAGTCTGGAAGCTAAAAATTTTAAATCAGGCTGTTGGCAGAGTTGCTTTTTTCTGAGAGTGATGAAAGAGTGTGTGTTTCAGGCCTCTCTCCTAGCTTCTGCGAGCCCAGGCATTTCTTGGTTTCTATGTAGCCATATTTTTCTGGTGTGTGCACAAAGGCTGTCTTCTGCTAGTGTCGTTTTTTTCCTAATAAAGACAAAGGTCATAATGGACAAGAGCCCACCCTGTGGCTTTATGTCGATCATCTGCAAAGACACTATTTCCAAGTAAGCTCACATTCATAGGTACTCAGAGTTAGACTTTAGTATCTTTTGGAGGGACACAATTCAACCCATAATAGCAAGTAACCAATTCTAGGAATAAAGACAATATATCAAATTAGGAAATGTTGAGCACTGGGTTCAAAATGTGGCTTTCATAACATCTTACCTGTGTAGTTCTGTCATCACTGACTTCATCTGCCAGTTTCTGCCTCAATTCTCCTCTTTTAGATGAGATTAATGATAACATCTGCCCATAATGTTGTTGCCAGAAGCAAATGAGAACAAGAGTGAGAAATGTCCACTAAAACATTAAGTAAGAAAGTTCAATATTTTCTTTCTAAGCTTTGCTGTTCCACTAGGAGACCTCTGCACTGTGAAGTGTCTCAGTCTTCCTCCTTCACGGAGACATGGAAAAGAGGAATCAGTGGGGCAGTTCTGGAAGAAATTGCTCACTTTGTAAGGACTCAGCCCCAGCTACCAGTTCTCTGCAATGCTAATTCTTTGCAATACCACTTAATTTTCCAGTGGTTAGAATCACAAAGCTAATTTCCATACTGACTCAGGAAATAAAATGAGAATTTCAGAGAGGTGAGGAAGGGGACTTAATAATAGCTGTCAAGTGTGTGCAAGGTAATTCTATGCAGGCAGGAGGCCAAATCATTTCCACTTTTATTGGGTATGGGATAAAGAGAAAGGGGTTCATATTTCTGCAGGAAAAATATAAATAGCACAGGCCCTACTTACAATGTCTGCAGTAGGGTTGGCCTTGGGTGACTGAGAATGGAAAGAAGTTGGCTATTGATGTCGATTTACCTCAGCTATGTCCAGGAGACCGTTATCTTTGGGCTTCCCCATAGCATCACCAACTCTGAACCCAGACAAGCAGACAATCTAGCTTTCACAAATATTTACTGAGCACTCACTATATTATGGTAGACTAGATAGTGTAACAGAGTTCCAGAAGCTCAGTCGTCCAACCCAGTACATTTAGTTCTTGGTCAACAAATGCTCAACATGAGAGCTCCTGGTGAAGAGGTTTCCCATGGCAACTTTCCTCCAGATAGCAAACTCAGACTCAGAGACCCCCCATCTTCTGGGTGAGCCTCTTCTAATGTCTTAGTTGTCCCGCTTCTGCCGGGAGATGAGACATCACAGATACTGTGCATGTTCCAGTGGACCAAGACTGGAAGTGATGACACCCCTTCTCAGCACATCTTGTTGACCAGAACCGAATTATCTGGCCTCATCTACCTACAAAAGAGGCTAGGGAGTCAGCCCTACATGGTAAGAAAAGAAAAAGGAAGAACACGAGCCAGTCTCTGTAGCAAAGTACTTATGGGAAATAGCTCTTCTCTGCACAGTTTCTGTAGCACTGATCCACGTCATGTGGTAAGTTAGTTTAATATGGTTTTCATCAACTGAACTTTGTCCCTCACTGCTGTAGTTTTGTTAGCTGGCTTGTCTTTCTTTTCACCAAGCTATGATCCATGAAGTTGTAGACGAAATAGCAAGGAATCTTTATGCACACACCAAAGACAGAAAATAAAGCTTCTACTATCCAGAAAGGAACTTCAAACAGAAATGCCTAATCTACAGGGACCACCCAATGATTTTAGCCCACAGTTTTGGTTGTGGTGGATTTTTACAGCCCCCTTTAAACTGAGTGTATGAAATGAATTTCATATATATGGGGCTCATATTTAGCATGTTTCGGAGCTTAGTAGTAATTTTGCTGCACGTTTTTCAGGATGAGTTTATCTGTGTATGTGTGTGTATATAATTCTTTGTGTTTTCATATGCATGAGCTCTTCATGAGCTCGGATCCTCCCTATAGAAAATGTCTGGGGCTCAGTGAGTGGAAGCAGACACACTGCTTCTTGCCTTTCCTGATCATTTTCCTCACCCTCTTCCTCTGACCTTTGCCTCTCATACCTACCTAACTGCCTGTGTCTCAGTTTGAACGTCTCCCCAAAGTTCATGTTTTGGAAATTAAATCCTCAGTGCCATAGGGGAGACCATAGGGATTCATGTCTTCCATGGGTTAATTAGTTACAGTGAGAGTAAGATTGTTATAAAAGCAAGTTTAGCTCACCCTTGCTTGCCTGTTTCTCATGCTTTCATGCCTGCCACCTCTTGTCATGAGACGACACCAGGAAGGACCCCACCAGGCCCCGGGAAGATGCTCATCCTATGTCTTTGGACTTCCTGGAACCCAGAAATGTGAGTCAAATATATTTCTTTTCTTCATAAATTAGCCAGCCTGTGGTATTATGTTACAGCAAGACAAAAACAGACCAAGACACTGTTATCACTCACAGTATATATTTTTTGTTGCACTTGCAGTGGGAGTCTTAGGGGTCACACTTGTATCCCATTATTCTCTAAATACACTTCTCCTAACTGCTGAGAACTTTCTTCTGCTACTGGAACTCTGGGAAGTAACTCCCTACGGATTAGCCCTCAACCAATGCCCAAGGAAAATTGGTATACAAACGCTTCAGTCTCTCAAGCCTCCTGCTGGGTAAATCTTGCCGGTGTCTGCAGGAGCTCTTGGAGTTACCCTGACTTAAGAACCTCCAGTAAACCCCAGGATCAGCCGGCTTGGCCTTGCACTCTCATGGCCGCCTTCCTTTTCTATCTTAATTCTTTACTCTTACTCTCCCACCAGGGTTTCTCTCCATTTTCAGAATATATTACTTGTACCCAAATGCTTACACTGTGGTCTCTATCTGGGGAATCCAAAATTAGACACTATCTTCACTCCTGTTCATGGAGGGATTCTCTTTTCATCCGTACCTCCTGTTTTACTTCAAGTAAGAGTACTTGTCCTGGCCGAGTAATATTTCTGTGGATGATGAGTTTAGGTTCTGATATCTTCCACTTGAGATCCTGAAAATTCAATTTGAACTTAAGAATTAGTATTTCTAGATTAACTTCATAGCTGGGTTTATGAAGAATGCTTTAAAAAGTTCCTGCACATTTTGCAGGAATCTCAAACCCCAAATATGAATCCAGCTCCCACTCTTGTTTCAATTTTAGCTTAGACTCCCACTTTTCAGTTCACCTACTCAGTGAGACCTCTGCTGATGGCCACATTTATAGTTTCCACTTTTACCTTCAACTTTCCTCTTCTTAGCATCGCACTTATCGACATTTAGCATACCACGTGTTTAACTTCAACCTCATATTCGTCTGCCTCTTGCCACTAGAATGAGTCTCCATGAAGGCAATGGTTTCCGTCTACTTTTCACCCCTTGCCCACAACATGTAAAACAATGCCTGTTGCACAAAAGGCCCTCACAAAATCACTTAATGAATCATTGAATGAATTTGTTCAATAAATTAACTGAACTTTGGAAATATGAGGCCAGAGGTTGGAAGAGAGTTTTTCCAGCTAAGCAGCGTGGTGCTATGAGAGAACAAATTGTACTCCACTCCTATCAAATTCTTAAGCTGAAGCTGTACCCCTGGTATCTCAGAATGCAGCTGTCTCTGCTTTACTGAGGTACTATTGACAAAAAATTATCTATATTTTCAATGTGCAATGTAATGTTTATTTTGATGTATGTCTAATTGTAAAACAATAACATTAATGTAATTAACAAGTCATAACTTCATACAGCTATTCTTTTTGTGGTGAGAGAATTTGTCATCTGCTTTCTCGACAACTTTCAAACAGCAATGTGCCATTACTAACCACGGTCACGATGATGTGTACTAGAGCTCTGGGAGGTTTTTTTTAAAACAGCCTAACTAAAGCCCCAGTATCAGAGATTAGACCCAAGACCTTTACACTGAGCTCTAAAACATCTCTTTCCTTCTGAAATTTTAAAAAATCATGGATCTTGAGAAGGCACTAATTTATTCAAGCTCAGCTCAATCTTGGGATCCTGTCCTCCTGCACTAGCTTCCCAGAATGCTGGTGTTACAGACGTCACTGTCATAGCCACCACTCTCCACTTGTGTGCTCCTCTGTCAGCACCACATTGTCTTCACCACCCAGGTCCTTAAAAAGTGATCAAGTTAAAAAAGAGTTGTAATGAAGGGCTGGCGACCTGTAGGGTTGGAGTCCTCATAGGAAGGGGATGAGACCAACACCAGAGACATAGTACACAGAGAAGACATGTGAAGACATGCATGAAGTTGGCCTTCTGCAAGTCAAGACTTCAGAAAGAAACAAACCTGGCATCTTTATCTCAGACTGAAGCCTCCAAAACCATGAGAAAATACATTTCTGTTATTCAAGCCAGCCTTGGTACTGTCATATGCTGTACAATGATCTTTTGGTTAAAGACAGACAGCGTCTACAATGACAGGCCCATGGGATTAATAATGGAGCTGAAAAATCTCTTCAAGCTTGTGATGCCACTGACAGCATAATGTCAAGGTGCAGCACAATCGCCATAGATTAGTGGTGATGATGGTGGAAGCAAACCTACTGCACTCCCAGTTGCACAAAAGTGTAGTGTATATAGTTACGTCCAGCGCATAACGTAAGGAGCATCTGGGTTCCCAGAGTGTGCATTCAGCCTGCTCTAATTCTGCTGTATTTTATAATGTGCTCCTTCTGTGTATTAAAATTGTTTACAGTCAAGCAATATGCTCCGCTGTAGCAGCAGCAGCCTCATCCATCTCATGCTTAATGTTTCTTTATTGCATTAAGAGGCCCTCAGTACTATCTAGCTGTGTATAAGTACACTTCATGTTCTTTGCAAAGTGATGAAATCATCTAACAATGCATTCCTTAGAATGTATCTCAATGTTTAAGGGGCATGTGACTGTATTTTGTTATGCGTTCTGAGGATACTGATACACACAGTATGCATAAAATGGGAATTGGAACCAGGGCAGTGATAAGAGTCCTCGCAAAGGAAAGAGGGTAGGAGATAAAGGCCCACAGTTGGGCTGGAACTCAGGGAGACGCTTCCCTGGGGCATGTGGTAGAGCAAAGAGAGACAGGATGAGGAGGATGTGCTGAGGACCTTGACAGAATTGTGGTTGTTTTTGTTCTTGTTTCACTCTTATTTGCAAATAACTTCTGTTGCCATTTCTCTTATATTACATACGCTATCAAGACATTTGACCTTTCTTTCGAATGATGAAATCTTTAGAAATATTTAATTGAGAATAATTGGTTTAAAATTTAAACACCATAAAATGACGCCCCACCTGGAGACATGATAAAAGTCGTGTTCATGCTGAAACTTGTTCTTTCTACAACAGAAATGAGCATGCTCCGTGTGTGCTGCTTCCTTGTGAATTTCCACTTGGTCCTTATGCAATCTTTTCTATTTTTCCTTTGCTAAAAATGAGCCCATGTTTCTGAAAAAAGCTACAATAGTCATCTTTGGCAATTATAAAAATTTCTCCAGATTAAGACATTCATTTCCACATCTGGCAAAAAAAAGCAGCAAAAAGTCACATGTGCCCTGAATCCTTATTATAACCGATGTCGTTACTCTATTTTCTGAAAGGATTTCCAAGAGCCTAATGATAGGAACACAGCAGTTTTTTGATGTCATCAGATTTTGCAGTTTTGTGTTTGCCTTAATGACATTTCATCTGAATAAGTAACCTTGGGTATTTGACTGACTATATGTGATGCTAGCATATAGAACTTCCCAAAGCAGTGCCT
The DNA here is from genome assembly GCA_004027205.1 of Ctenodactylus gundi. Classification (NCBI taxonomy): domain Eukaryota; kingdom Metazoa; phylum Chordata; class Mammalia; order Rodentia; family Ctenodactylidae; genus Ctenodactylus; species Ctenodactylus gundi. Next base: position 71,848 of record PVKB01004051.1, read on the forward strand.
CCTAAATAAAGGCACTATTTTTTGACCTCAGACTATATTACATAATACTTCAGAACTTTCTCACATCACCATAGAAGTTTAGAGTTGGGAAAGATTCTTAGTATTCATCCGCCCCTTCATTTGAATTAATTGATTTATTTTTAGAGTTAGTTCATCAAGATAAAAGTGCTCACTGTGGGTCAAGACACACCCAAGTGCTCATCTCTGCTGTTCCACTAACTAGTTGTGAGCTCTCGGATGAGGTGCTCTTCCTCTGAGCTTTCTGATAGACAAAATAGGGAAAATGAAAGCATTTACATCAGAGTCACTGCGCAAATCCAGTACAGTGGTAATACACTACATCAGGACCCAGCATGCAGAGGGAAGAGGTCCACTGCTACGTTGCTGTTAGCAAAATCGGGAACTTCAAGGCAGTCAGTTGTTACTGATAAATGTAGTCTTGTTCTAGTGACAAGGCCACTTACGTGATTGCATGTATTTCTGGCAATCACGTCAACCCATTGGCTCATAAAAGGGAAGAAAATGTTAGGTATTTATTTATTCTTTGCATTACTGGGGATTAAACATAGGACCCGGTATTTACTAGGCAGTGCTCTGCCAGTGAACAACATTCCCCCAGGGGAAAAGTGTCTTAAATCAGGTTTATTTGCATGGCCAACAACTGACATGCACGCTGTTTCTTCCAATCAAGTAGAGAGGCAGAAAAAGGTAGAAACTGGGATTTCTCTGAATAAAGACATATTTTAGAATAGATCACAAAATGAAGGAGAGCCTGGTTTAATTTTTCCCGTGGTATTCTTCTCCAGGCATAAACTATGTTATTTTAGGGAACATAAACCTTTGCTCTAGTCACAAAAGCTGACAGAGATGTATTTAGTAGCCTTCCAGAACCAACCATTAGTTTATTACTGGGGTTCAAGAAAATGACAATATTCACTGAGGCATGGGAGGAGTTGGAAGGCCTTAAAGATGATGTTCAATGAAATCGTGGAAGAAAATTCCCCAAATCTAAGAAAAGAAGTGAACATAGGCCTGTTGTAGGCACATTGAACACCAGGCAACTTTGATCAGAAGAGAACCTCAATATGACAGATCATAATTAAAATATTAGAGACCCAACACAAAGAGATAATATTAAAAGCTGTAACAGAAAAACAGAGGGTGACTTACAAAGATAAGCCCATCAGAATAACTGCAGATTTCTCAACCCAGCCACTAAAAGCCAAAAGATCATGAAGCAATATCATCCAAGCTCTAAGAGAACATAAGTGCCAACCCAGACTGCTATACCCAGTGAAAAGATCTTTTAAATTATAGGGGGAAATTAAAACTTTCCACGAGAAAGAAAGCTTAAGAAAATTTGCAGCCACTTAGTGAGCATTGCAGAGAATACTTAAAGGAAACTTAGAAAGAGAAACGGAGGTGAACAACACTTAAGACCCCAGAGAAAAAGAGGCAACAGGTACAGAACAATGAGCTGACAAAAGAGTAAGTTAAGTAAATAATGCTGAAAAATTATAATGATGGCAGGCATATCAAATATATCTCAATAATTAATCCGAACATGAATGTCCTCAAAATACATAGACTGTCTGACTGGATCAAAAAACAAAAATTCAGTTTGCTTACAAGAGACACATTTTACCCACACGGAAACTCATAGACTGAAAATAAAAGGATGGAATTTAATATTTCATGCAACAAGACCCAGGAAACAAGCAGGGATAGCTATATTAGTCTCAGACTCATCAGATTTCAAAACAAAACAGGTTAGGAGAGACAAAGATGGTCAATATGTACTGGTTAAGGGAATAATAGAACAGAAAGAATTCAAAATCATCAATATATATGCTCCCAGCTCTGGAGCACCTAATTATGTAAACCAAAAATTATTACACCTGAAAGGACATATCGGCTCCAATATAATTATAGTAGGGGACTTTAATACTCCACTATCACAGACAGATCAATCAGACAGAAAATACACAAAGATATACAACAGTTAAATGACACTATAGAAAACTTGGACCTAACAGATGTTTACAGAGTTTTCCACTCAACATCAACAGAATACATGTTTTCCTCAGCAGCACATGGAACATTTTCTAAAATAAACCATATTCTAGGTCATAAGTCATGCCTAAATAAATACAAAGGAATAGAAACAACTCCTTATATACTTTCAGACCATAGTTGAATAATACTGGAACTTAACAGCAAAAGACACAGAAGAAAATGCACAAACACATGGAGACTAAAAATGTACTACTGGCCAAACAATGGATCACAGAAGAAATCAGAGAAAGAATCAAAAATTTCAGAGTTAAATGATGAAGGAAGTACATCATATCAGAATCTATGGGACATAATGAAAGCAGTGCTTAGAGGGAAATTCATAGGTATAAACTCACACATCAAAAGAACAGAATAGTCACAAATAAACATGTTAATGATGTGCTTTGAGCCTTATGGTAACAAGAACAATCTAAGTCAAAAAGCAGTAAAAGAAAAGAACTTACAAAAATCGATCTGAAATTAATGAAATTGAAAAGAAAAAACAATAAAAAGATTAATGAGTCAAAGAGCTGGTTCTTTGAAAGAATAAACAAGATTGACAAACCTCTAGCTAAGCTCAACAAAAGAAGAAAAAAAGGCACAGTCTAATGCACTTAGAAATGAAGAGGGTGAAATTACAACAAACTTTGCAGCAATTCAGGAGATTATGAGAAATTGTTTTGAACAACTGTATTTTAACAAGTTAGAGAATTGGGAAGAAATGAATGACTTCCTAGATACATAGAAAATACCAAAATTGAATGAAGAAGGCATAAAAATCTTGAATAACCCCATCACACACACAGAAATTGAAGCAGTAGTAAAAGCTCTATCTACAAATAGAAGCCCAAGACAAGATGGATTCACAGCAGAATTTTGTCAATGCTTCAGGGAAGAACTAACTCCAAATCTTCTCAAACTGTTCCATAAAATTGAAACAGAAGGAATATTACCAACTCATTTCTGGAAGCTAGCAACACTTTAGTTCCAAAACCAGACAAAGACTTAACCCAGAAGGAAAATTGTCGACCAATATCTTTAATGAATATAGATGCAAAAATCCTTAATAAGATTCTGGCGAATGGAATTCAGCAAATAATTAGAAAGATCATACACCATGATCAAGTGGGCTTCATTCCTGGGATGCAAGGCTGGTTCAACGTATGTAAATCAATCAATGTCATACACCACATCAACAACAACAACAGCAAAATAACAAAAACACATGATCATCTCAGTTGATGCACGAAAAGCCTTTGGTAAAATGCAACATCCTTTTATTATAAAAACTAGGAAAACTGGGTATAGAAGAGTCTTATTTCAAACTCTTAGAAGCCATATATGTCAAACCTATCATAAATATCTTAGCAAATAAAGAAAAAATTGAAAGCATTTTCCCTTAAACCAGGAGCATGATAAGGTTGTTCACTCTCACCACTCTTATTCAACGTAGTCCTTGAAAAACTTTCCATAGCAATATGGCAAGAAAGTGAAACAAAGAGAATATGCATTGGAAAGGAGGAAGTCAAACTATTCTCATTGCACATGATATGATTATCCACATTGAAGACCCCAAAAACTCCACTATGAAACTCTTGGAAATAATAAACAAATGCAGGCAAATCATAGGCTACAAAATCAATACGAAAAAATCAATAGCTGTTTGCTACACCAACAATGAACTCACTGATGAAAGAGCTCAAAAGAATAATCACATTCTCAATAGCTCAGCAAAAAAATTAAATATGTAGGTGTATACCTAACCAAGGAAGTGAAAGACCTTTATTAAAAAAACCTACATTACACTGAAGATAGAAGTTTTAGATGACATCAGAAAATGGAAAGACATTCCTTGTTCTTAGGTAGGCAGAATTAATATAGTCAAAATGACTATATTGCCAAAATTGATATACAGATTCAATGCAATTCCTATTAAAATACCAAGAATTATTTTTTCACGAAATTTGAAAAAATAATCCTTAAATTCATATGAAACTGAAAGAGAACTATAAGAACCAAAGCAATCTAGAATAACAAGACTACAACAAAGAGGCATTACAATTCCAGAAATCAAGTTATGCTATAAAGCAATCGGTGTAAAAACTATATCGTACTGGCACAAAAACACACAGGTAGACCAGTGGAACAAAACTGAGGATGCAGAGATAAACTCATATACCCTCTGCTACCTAATCCTTGGTAAAGAAGCCTAAGGCACACACTGAAAGGAGCCTAAGGTGTACATCTTCAACATATGGTGCTGGCAAAATTGGACATCCACATGCAGAAGAATGAATATCATTACACACCTGTCACCATACATCAAAATTAAATCAAAGTGGATCAAAGACCTAGATACTAAATATGAAACATTGAACCTCCTGGTAAACAAATTAGGCACTTATCTAAAAGATGTAGGTGTAAGCAAAGATCTTAATAAGATACCAAAGGCAAAAAAAAAAAAGCTTCCAGAATTAACAAATGAGATTATGTCAATTTAAAAACTTTCTGCATGACAAAGGAAATTATCAACACTGTAAAAAGAGAATCCACAGATTTGGGAAAAATATTCACCACCAATACCTCAGATAGGAGACTCATAACCTGAATATACAGGGAACTGAAGAAAAGTAAGCCCCTCAAAATTAAAGATCCGATTGAAAAATGGGCAAAAGAAATGAATAGGCATTTCTCAGATGAAGTTCAAATGGCCCATAAATACCTGAAGAGTTGTTTAACATCCTTAGCCATTAGAGAAATGCAAAACAAAATATCGCTAAGATGCCATCTAACTCCAGAAGAAATGGTGTATATGAAGAACACGAACAGCAATCAGTGCTGGGAGGCTGGGAGGAAGAAATAGCCCTCCTGCACTGCTGGTGGGAATGCAAACTGGTACAACCACTATGGAAAGCAGTATGGAAGTTTCTCAAAAGACTGGAAATAAATATCTCCTTCTATTCAGTGATACCGCTCCTGGGAATTTTCCCCAAAGGGTTAAAAACAACATATAGCAGAGATTCATGTATACCTATGTTCATGCAGCACAATTAACAATAGCTAAAATGTGGAAGAGACTAAAATACCCATGAACAGACCAATGGATACATAAATTGTGCTATTTACACACAGTGGAATACTACTCATCTATAAAGACAGATAGGTCTGAGGCTTTTGTAGGTAAATAGAGGAAACTTGAGAGCATCATGCTCAGGGAAGTGAGTCAGAAACAGAGGTGAAGCATCGAATGGTTTCTCTCATATGAGAACACCAGATCACAATTATTTTATAGCACTTACTGTGGAGAATAATGGGAACTGGAGGGGACAGAGTGGTAGTGGGAGGGTCGAAAAGGGAGAGGGGAGGATTTATTTAGGGCACCACTTGTACATATTCTCAACCTTGTAAGAGCAAATAAGACTAGAAGCACATGATTACATGCATTGTTGCTGGTGAAGTATCGAAAAGCACAGAAGTACCAGCAGTTCTTCCCTAGAAGGTTGGCAAAATGATACGTAACTTGAATCGTAAAGAGGATTTTTCCAGATACCAAGCATGGGCAGAGTAATTATAGGCGGAAAAGCAGAGGCAGCAAAGCCGAGCAGGGCGGAGCAGTGCGCCAGCACAAAGGCAGCCGAGAGGACGAGAAGCTCAGTAATACTAGGATCACAGGGCATTTGGGACAGAGGTCAGGCAGTATGACACTGGAGAGGAAAAACGGTCCCTTCCTCGCAAGGGCCTTGAATGCCAATCCAAAGAGGGAATGCTATCCGCAGGAGAGAGATCAAAGGTCATTTGTGAATAACGCAGAAGGTGAGCTGTGAGGAGCTCCAAAGGGATGTAAATCAGGACAACTCTGAGAGTCCAGAGAAGAGGGGACATGCACGAAGACTCAGGAAAATGGTAGCAGGGATAGAGGAGGGAGGATGGCTTTGAAAGCTGAAAATAAAAAAGGTAGGAATTTTGCAATTCTGTAAGTGTAGAGAGGAAAGAAAAGCTTTGATTGCTAAGTGTAAAAGGAGTATTACTCTGCCATTACCAATGACACAAATGAGTCAATTTTTAGGAAAATGAAAGCACCTTGAGACCATGATGCTCAGCAAAATGAATCAGACCCAAAAATCTGAATATTATATGGTTTCACTAATATGAGAAAAGTAAACTATAAAAAAAGAGAGACATGGAAGAAAGTAAGAAGATGATTCTGTAGAGAGAGAGAAAGGGAAAGAGGGGGTGAGAGGCTGGGAAAAAGATAGGGAGATGATATGAAAAAAAAAAGAGCCAATGAGGGTGACAGTGGGAGTTTGGGTAGAGGGGAGAATTGTGGGAGGGCCTAGAAGGAGAGGGGAAGGGATTGCAATTTTGATGTGATGTGTATGTGAAAAAGATATTCAAGTTCAGTGTAAGCATTATGTAATATATATATATATATATATATAATAGGGAAAAATAAAAAATATAGGTAGGAGTAGAACATATTATAATGTCATGTTCAGATCTTGATAGAAATAGGTTGGTGCTATAGAGGACTTCCTTGAGTGACCATGTCAGTCACTGCCTTAAAAACATTCACCAACTTTCCACTCATGCTATATTACATTAATGGCCCAGTTCTCACCTCTTGCTACATTTGCACCATTTTCTGAGTGACTTCTCAATGAATCCACTAAAAAGCCAGCTTGTTCTTCTACAGCTTGAGTCCAGGCTTGATGGTATTATGTTCCTGCCATTAGCAGGCAGTGGACTTGCCTGGCCTCCTGCACCAGTTCTCCCATGGCGAGCTTTGTAGCTCCCCAGCCAACACGCTCCAATCAGGTCCACTCTAGAGGAAAGCTCTCAGCTCACCTTCAGGCATTTGGAGCTGCACAGCAAGCCGAGCTATGTACAGCCACGGTCAACTGAGCGCAGCGTAGTCATCCCCAGCTGACCCATAAACGTGTGATTTTGAATTGGTTAATTGACTCAGGCAGTGGTGAGATGTGAGCAGTTATTCTGCAGCAGTCGCTCACCACTACTTCGCTGCTCCTTGGATGAAACACTTGCCTCCTTGTCGTGGCCCGAGCTACTCCGGGACCTACCTCTTCTTGAGCTTTCTCATTTCTCTCCGCTCCAGCCCCTCTCCAACATTCACTGCCCTCTCCTCCCTGGTGTTTGCAGGGCCCTTTGTTGGGAAGGCGCTTCATCTTCTTGTATACAAATCTGGCACGTTTATTTAATTTCTATTCATTATTCAAAATTTAGCTCAAAATATTTTACCCCAGGAAGTGCGCTCTGGTTCTCAAACCAAAGTTAGTTTTTCCTATTATGTTTTCTTCTTTTTCTGTAATTTTGTTAACTCACAGTATTTATGGTTGCTGCAGCTTAATGATTACCATATAACTAGTTTTAACCTCAGTGATTGTAGAGACCATGTTCATTTCCTTTTCCTAAAAGAGTACCTGGTGTTAAAACACACACGCGCAAAAGATAAATGAACAATTAAATGGAACAATAGGAGGGGAGTTTTTGATGTTCTAGCCTGTGATCTATAAACCAGGGTGTCTGTCTGTATAACTCCTGAAATAATAAATTTAGGGACACATTCATCTACGTTTTCTAGCCTCCACTGAGGAGGAAAGGAGACAGGAAATCTGCCTGAATAGATACCCTTTGCCAAAGAAACTTCACAGCTGTCATAGTGTTTCCACCATCACTGCAGAGACTGAAGGAACCCCAAGGGAAGAAAGCCAGTACCAATTTCTGGGGGAAATTTTAAGATCAAATTTGGTGAAAGATTCTTACAAGCTACCCTGCATACACCTGCAGTTGCTTGTAGGCACAAAATGTTTTGCTCAAATAGTTCCACCCACAGTTAACCAAAGAAGTGTTTGGGGGGTGCTATGCTGAATTTAACTCAAAGTCTATCAAATCCTACATTTTTGGTGACTTCTCTTTCTCCAAGAATAATTCTTGTCAGGATAGCAATTTGAGTCACTTTTGCAATTCCAGTGGGCCTCTTGAAATTGTTCAGCAATGGAATGACGACTGCCTACCTGCTTAAGTGTCAGCAGATAGGGGAGAAGAGAGATTGGGGCTACAGTGTCAGTTGATTCTTCTCTCATTCACTTTCTTGGCAAATACTGACCCAAAATCTAATCCAGACCAGGAAGCGAGAGCAGAAATAGAAATGCTCAACCATCCGTAGTATGTGGAAAGAACTTAAAAGTAGATGTTTAAAAGCTCCTGGTGCATACAGGGTATTCAAAATTTCTCTACATCACCCAGAAGATCCAAAACTTCTGACCCCTTCTGTCTTTCCGATCTGATTCTCTGCCATTCTCTCCCCAATACCACCTCTCTCTTGGAAACATCCAGGATTCTTTTATGATGTTCAAATGTGCTAAGTTTGTGCCATTTCTGTTCTCTTTTTCCTAAATGCAGTCTTTTCAGATCTGTAAGTTCTTGACATTTGGGCTCAACTCAAACATGGCCTTTAACAAGGCTTCTCCAGCTCATAGAGCCTCCACTCCAACAACCCTCTACTACATGAGTTTCTTTTCCTCATTCTACTTGTCACTGCTGAGATCATCTCATTTTATTTATTTATGGATGCTTTAATTGTTTTTTTCCCAAAGAGTGTGAGCTTCCAGGATATTTGAGAGTTTGGCTGAATGTCCACTGCTGGGACTCTGATACTCTAAACAAAACCTGGGGTGTGGTTGATCTCAACAACTGTCTGCTGAACCCAGTTGCACTCTTGTGTAGAGATGCGCACGGAACCCGTCCAGATGAGCCTGGAGTCGATGGAGGTATTGACTCGCTATGCTCATTTGCTAGCAAAAAACAATCTCACCCCCTTTAAAATTCAAGATCTCCTGCCTATTCTTGGATTTCAGAGCTTTCGGAAGTTTCTTGCATTTTCCTGACTATGTTTGCTCATATTTTAGATCAGCTATTTCAGATTTCTCTGCATTTCTCAAATTTCCTATCCCACTGCCTCCCACTTACTGTAAGCTGATAAACACGCACTACAGAAAAAAAGAGGAGACTGAGCAGAAACTCCTGAAAATTCCTGATAGGTCTGCAAAAGTTGTTTTATCCACACCACCTTTCCTTTCTCTGCTGTGATGGAGAAGGGGGCATCTTCTCCCTCCCCTTATCTCTTTCAGGATCTTTGTGTGTGTGTGTGTGTGTGTGTGTGTGTGCGTGCACGCATGCTTGCATGCATGCGTGTGTATGTGTTGCGTGCGTGTGTGAATGCGTGTGTGTCCTACCTCTCTTTTTAATTGATTCTTTAGTATCCGGCTTAAAATTTGAAGGTTTCTCTGGTTAATGAATAAATTACCTTTTAACTCTCCATGCCTCTAGGCTACAGCTAAGGTCCCACATGGTGAGGTCCCTGAACAAACTTCAAATCTTCATAGCTCTTCTTCCCAAGGCTTCTGCAGCCTGGAATCTGTATTCACCTTCCTGAACAGGCTGGTCACATCAAGAAATGCAAAGACAAACTCAGATATCCTCAGCTACTTAATCTTCAATAAAGGAGCCAAAAGCCTACACTGGAAAAAGCATACCCTCTTCAACATATGGTGCTGGCAAAATTGGACATCCACCTGCAGAAGAATGAATATCATCACACACCTGTCACCATACATCAAAATTAAATCAAAGTGGATCAAAGACCTAGATACTAAACATGAAACATTGAACATCCTAGTAGATAAATTAGGTAGATATCTAAAAGACATACATGTAGGCAAAGATTTTCTTAATAAGACACCAAAGGCAAAAAAAATAGCCCCAAGAATTAACAAATGAGATTGTGTCAAATTAAAAAGTTTATGCATTGCAAAGAAAATTATCAACACTGTAAAAAGAGAATCCACAGATTTGGGGGAAAATATTCACCACCAATACCTCAGATAAGAGACTCATAACCTGAATATACAGGGAACTGAAAAAAGTAAGCCAGTCAAAATTAAAGATCCGATTGAAAAATGAGCAAAAGAAATGAATAAGCATTTCTCAGATGAAGTTTAAATGGCCAATAAATACATGAAAAAGTGTTCAACATCCTTAGCCATTAGGGAAATGCAAATCAAAACATCACTAAGATTGTTGGGGTCCTCAGGGCCCTAGAGCCTTAGCATCGCTGACCTTGGCCAAGTTCCTTCCCTGGAAGAAGCGTGACTGCTTGTAAGTTGGGACAAGTGTTGTTTTGCTTAAACACCGGAACTGCTTCTTATCATATCCTCCTTCCTCTACTCCTTCCTGCCCCCTGGGTGACTCCCACCCCACAACCCCCGCCTCGCCCTCCGCTGGTTGAGGCCTTGTTGATTGGCCCAAGATAGCTTCCTCAGTCTATTTAAGCCCCTGTACTTCCGAAATAAAGTGAGACGGCGTTCACTGAAACGACTTCCAGAGTGTGTTACTCTGTCATCCGACTCCTTCTCAGGTGTTCTGGGGGTCTCCGCTGGACCAAGACCCTTACACTAAGATGCTGTCTACCACCAGAGAGATCGGCATAAATCAAGAACACAAACAGCAATCAGTGCTGAGGAGGCTCTAAGGAGAAAGGACCCCTCCTGCACTGCTGGTGGGAATGCAAACTGGTACAACCACTATGGAGGGCAGTATGGAAGTTTCTCAAAAGACTGGAAATAAATATCTCCTTCTATTCAGTGATACCGCTCCTGGGAATTTTCCCCAAAGAGCTAAAAACAAAATGTAACAGAGATACATGCATACCCATGTTCATAGCAGCACAACTAACAATAGCTAAAATGTGGCAGACACCAAAATACCCATCAACAGACCAATGGATACATAAATTGTGGTATTTATACACAATGGAATACTACTCATCTATAAAGACAGATGGGTTTGAGGCTTTTATAGGTAAATGGAAGCAACGTTAGACCATCATGCTTATGAAGTGAGTCAGAAGCAGAAGGTGCAATATTGATTGGTGTCTCAGATGTGAGAAACCCAGATCCCAATTATTTAGAACCTATTGCTTGGAATAATGGGAACTGGAGAAGAGGGGGAAGGAGGGGGAGGGTCAAAAAGGAGATGGGAAGGGTTTGTAACCTTGCCATGATATGTATATGCACAAATACTCAAGACCAATGTAAACTTTATGTATTGCACTTATACATATCAATAAAATTGGGAGGGGAGAGTATAAAAATCTCTCTAGCAACAGTCAGAGCTTCTCTGTGCCCCTGTATTTGAGCTTTCTGTTAAATTTGCTGATTTAAAAATCCTTGAGATGATGGCCTTCTTGCCTGAAGAGTGTGAAGGTGGTACATGGAACACATGGTGAAAGACAAAGGACAGGCAGGCATGCGTGTGTGCAAAAGTATATGTGTGTTTCCCACCTCTCTCTCCTTAGAAAGCCTCCAGAATTCAATTGTGGAGCTCTCCCATGATGATTTTGTCTAATCCTAATCACCTCCCCAAGTTTCTATGTGTAAATACCAAAATTGGACTAAGTTTACACCCTCTTAATACCTTATAAAAGGGGTAAATTTCAACATGTGAGACCTTGGCAGGTACACTCAGGTCGTATCCCCACCATAGAACCCTTAAAATAGATGATGACGTCTACTCTCTGGCCACTTCCCTTATTGAGCTCTCCCAATAATGTGCACCTGCTCCAGCTGCTGCACTACACGGCGACAGACTCCTCTGGGTTCCGGAGTACACTGGGATTGTTCAAAAGAGCCAGCCCTAAGCTGAGCCATGCTGTTTCATCTGCCCTTTCTGAGGAAACTGCAGTAACCACAGAGCTAGTCTGCAGCCTCTGGCTCCCTCTACCTGTGACCAGCTCTACCTTCCCCTTGAGTGGCCATTTCTCCTCAGGGAGCTATGAGTAAAACAACTGTGAGCCTTTTTCTGGTTTCTGTCTTGATCTGTGTCTGATGTCCCCCAAGCCTCATTTAAGGGAAAATGGTGAATACCCCCGTACTGCCTAAGACCTCAAATGCATGTGGTAGTTAGAATAGTCACTGCTTTAAGCAATCAGTACCTGGTTCCTGTGGCTTCCTACAAGAGAAGTTTATGTCTTGTTCCATGGGTGTACTTATCAGGGGTCTCTTTTCCACCAAGTGTCACAGGGACCCAGGCTCCTTCCTTCCTGTCCTTTTACAGTTTCCAGGGACTTTGGATTCTCTGCTGCTTCCTCTGGTCAGCCTTTCTGTGCAAGCTGCCCTAAGTTTGATCACATGGCAGCATGTAATCTAGCTGAGCTCCTTGGGAAGAAAGGGAAGACGCACTATGAGTAGCTTTTGATGAACTCACGAGTGTATTTTACCATTCAGTCGTTATAAATACTTCTTGGACTAGACAGTATTATTATTCATTCATATTTTGTAACCAGGAAAACAGAGGCACAGACAGATTAGGTCACTTTCCCATGAAAACATTCATAGCTCAAAATGGAAGCTTTGAGTAGGCTGGTGATAGATACTTTTCCTTATTAAATAACAGTATTGAATTGGGCTAAGTTGGAATTAGATTCTCCTTAGTGAGATTAAATAGAAGTGCAGAGTCCATGTATAAAAATTCTACTATGAACTATAGGAAAGGTGTCTATGAACTAAAGTCTCTGAACATAAAGAAATGATAAAGAGATGAAAATGCTGACAGTTCTGATCTTGTCATTACATATGTGTACATGTATTGCATTATTCTAGTGTATATCAAACATATGCAAAATTATTGTGTACCGATTAACAAGAAAAATAAAAAGTCTTTACCTTGTCCTCTAAGCAGAGTCTCAGCCTCTCCTAAGACTCCTAGTGGGCAAGGTATGTGTTCCTACAGTCATACATGAACGCTGTTTGGTGCACTTGTTCGCCATATAGACTATGCTCCTCTGTAACAGGTGGAATTAGCACACATTTTAATATAACCACTATTTTCCAAAAGCCAGCATAAGTATATTTTTGAAAATTACTTCATGGTAGCACTTACCAAATATGGGTTTGATTAGCTGGCTAAATACTAAGTAAGCTTGTTGTCAGGGAATTTTCTGGTGGGCCACCTTCCACCCTAGTGAAAGTGGCTTTGCTCACTTGAGAACTCGCCACCTCTTGGGAGCCAGTCGAATTCCCTCTGGTGCACATTTCTGTACTCCACAGTAGGCTGGAGCAAAGACAAATTCACTCCCCGTCTTTGTCTCACCAAGCAGGCTCTGCACAAAAGAGGCTGGCAATGCCACTTTGCCACTCTTCTCTCTTCTGTTTGGATAATTGCATTGTCAAGAATTACTTATCATACATTTAACACTTAATACCTATTTATTATGAGTTCACATAACTGCTATTTAAAGAATAATCCCAGCTAACTCTCTTCTACCCCATTTGATGCCATTCTGATTTTGTAATTGCTGGTTTCTGCGATATTATGCCACAAAACCTGAAAGCATAATTGGTTGTTTCATTCCAGACAATACGTTTTCAAGATGCCTAACACTTAACTGGCAGGTTTGAAGCCCGAGCTGAGGCAGTCAGCAAGCCGGCAAAGGAACGCAGGATGGCCTTGCAGGGTAATGTATGCAGGAGCCCCGCGGACTGCACCGGGGAGCTGTCTCCAAAAAAATTTAAAAGAATAGAATGATTATTCTGTGCAGGGGCTTTGTTTTAAGATTTCTGTAGCTGGCAGTGCTTTCTGCTGAAGCTAATCAGCCCCACATGCAGGAAGGTCAAATAGACATGCAGAAAATTGTGTGCCTCTCAGCCGGCGGGGTGGGGCAGGAAAAGGGGCCCTGGCGAAGAGAAGACTGAGGTTCCTGGGTTAGTTTTCTGGGGGACAGGGACAGAGCCCACAAATTGGTCTGTGCGGGCAGGTGTGCCTCACCCCACTTGACCCGTAGCCATTTGAAGTCTCCCAAGCTGAAGATTTTAAATCAGGCTCATTCGCCTCTCCTAACCCTGTTCTCTGTTCTCACCAGGCGAGGGTTACGCTATGTAAGACCAAAATGGTGGATCCTGATGTATGCTGTGCCTTAAACCCACTTAACGCTCTCCTCCCTCTTTCCCTCCTGCCCTTTCCCTTTCTTTCCTTCTTTTCTTCTCCTCCTTCCTATCTCTCACTGGGTTCTCCTCCATGGCAGTCCATACAAACACCCATAGACTCCTGGAGGGAGCAGAGACAAAGTCAGATGCAGTAAGACCTGTGGTTCAGGGATGCCTGGTATCAGCATGCTTGACCCAGAAATGCCAGAGTCACGGCCAGCTGTGTAGCCCAGCTGCAGCTGGTCTCAACAGCAGGTTGACAAGGGCCTCTGTGCAAGAGCCTGTGTCTCTCCGTTGGAGCCCTAGGCTGAGCCAGATTCTGTTAGAATTGAAGCTCCAGGACCCAAGCCACCCTCCTGATTTACTTCGAGAGATGACAGTTCTTTCTGCTTGTCATTTAATTTACAAACCGGAAACTGGATAGTGAGTTTCCGTGCGAGTTCCTGACAGATACTGAGAGGGATACAGAGGGTCAGGTGGGGTATTGATTTCCTACAGCTCATGTGCTGGAGTCAGGGAAAAAATCTGAGTGCTATATTTTTCTTTGCTGATAAATGGAGAATAAAGTGGCTATGCTCACACAAATTGATAAAACAAACCGATCACAAGATTCTCTCCAGACCTAGGAAGAAGAAGAAATCTCCGCCGTTATTTTGTTAAGGCTTCAGGTCCAGGTCAAACCATAGCAGATAGAGATTCAGGTGAGAGTTCCTGAGCCCAGAGTCCAACAGTGTGCGTGGGCTGCCCCACAGCTCAACCTGCCATGAAGAAGCAGGGTCTGCCCACTCCGTCCCCACTATCCCTTTGGCAAGAATCAGGCTCAGGGGTCGAGTGTGGCTCAGAGGTGGACAGGCTGGGAAAGGGATGAAACTGGCCACTGTGCCAGAGGATTTGGGAGAACGAGGCTCAGATCTGTTGATCGCGGGTCGCATTGTGAGTGTTAAGCCTAGACAAAGCTTCCTTTCTTTTTTTTCTTGACAGGCTGTATGGAATAAAACTAGAACGTGGAAATGCCCGCCTCCCTCCTCCCCTTTCTCTTTTTCATCTTTTGTCTTTTGATCCCACTAGCTCAGAATACATGAAGTAGACACACAAAAACAAACGTTCAGCTTGGAAGCTAAAAACACAAGATACTACAGAGAGAGAAAGGTCTCCACCCAGAACTAAAGCCTGAATAAAATACAAAACGTAGGTCTGAGTCCCTGGCAGCCAAAGAGAAGAGGAGACACAGTAGGTGACAGTTCAGATTGTTTCTAGTAGGAAGGATCTAGCTGGGTGTTCGAAGCAGTGCAGAGGAGGGTGCAGAGCCCAGGACTCTTCTAGCTTATGACTTTCGTGTGCCTTGGGGACTTAAAAATGAATGAAGCCATTATAAGAGAGAGCCCTTTCTTAGCAACCACGGGCTAGAGAGGTGAACAAGCCAGGCAGGATAGAGAGCCCAGAAGGCCACAGCGGGGTGCCCACCGCAGGACCCGCTTGAGCCCGCTGGCAAGGGCAGCCCTAGGGCACATGCGGCATCAGCAGAGGGGCTAGTTTGTTGTGGGAAGCCAACAGTCCTGGTGCTGTGACCGTGACTTTCTACAGCCTCACCTCTGGGCCCCGTCCGTGGTGACAGGGCAGGTTGCAGTCGGAAGGAAACTTCCGCAGCGCCACAGAAACAAGCTTAGCCCTGAGCTCCAAGAAGAATCTGTCAGGATGTCATTATGTAAGGTGCCCCCAGTGACAGAATGGGTGGCGTGCTTACGCCCCCTCACTCGTCCATTCATTGAAAGGGTATCTATGAGGTCCCTGTCTGCTGGGCTCAGTCTAGCCATGGCATCTTTCCCAGAAAACACAGAAGGCTTGCCACACCGATGCTGTTTTTCTGTATTTTTTTGGGTGATAGAAGTAGTTCAATGCTGTGGCTCTCACTAAACGTAGCCATTGCAACAACCTCTGTGGGCCCAAAGATGCAGCCCATGGCTGGGAGACATATTGTTGCACTTCTTAGGAAGCCCTGGAGAGGATGGATGGATAGAGGGTGTGGGGATGTGGAGAAGGAAGGGAGTGCTTAGACCTAGGAGGAGCAGGCAGGCAGCAGAGGGCCTGGGGCTGGCCTCAGGCTGATGGACATAAACTTCCAGCTGAGCAGGTGAGACTGGTTTGGAAACAGCAGGAGCTGTGCCGGGCAGGCTGGCTGGGGAAAGAGAAGGGACAGGGGTTGCACCCCGTGCTTCAGCCACTCTGCTTAGAAACTGGGGGCCACATTTGGCCTTTAAGCCAAGGGACGTAAGATTCATGCTGTCCTGGAGAGCTGAGGGATATAATCTCCTTTTTTCTCTTTTATGCCCACTACTTCCACCTGGCTTCTCCAGGATAGAAGCAGTATCCAGCTAGGACCTGATTTCAAAACATGTATTCTACTGACCCCTAGGGAAGCCCAAAGCAGCAGGAAACGGGGAGGAGTTTTTTATTTTAATGTTTTAATTGACAAATAATATGTTTGTATCATATACACTAGAATGTTTTAAAGTATGTATATGTTGTGTCAAATTCAACTCATTAGCAAATACATTACTCAATTTCATCTTTGTGGCAGGAACATGCAAATTTTACTATCTTTATATTTTTAAGAATATAATATTTCTTTCATTAAATGTAGTCATATTATCATATAGTAAATCTCTTGAATGTTATTCCTATTTAACCATCATTTTGTATTCTGGAAGAGTCCAATCTTTGTGTGTATGTTTGTGGTAGTGAAGCTTGAATCCAGGGCCTTTACACTGAGCTACCTCCCCAGCCCTGTATTTTTACTCGCTTATGCACTAACTGGCCCAGGTTTGGCTTAAACTTATAATTTGCCTCGGCCTACCCAAGTGCCAGCATTACACCGTAACACCATACAGGCTCAAAGGGTTCTTTAGTAAAAAGGCCTTATGGAAGTTTAGAGCTTAAAGCAGCTGAGGATTTCTTCCCCTCAAGAGAAAAACACATCCAAAGAATATGTCAGTATGTGAAACATCTATACTCCTGTGTCCATGACAAAACTGCTCACAATAACTCAGGTATGGAATTAAGCCCAGTGTCCATCAGTGGGTGAATGCTACAGAAAAGATGGTGTATCTAAACATTGGAATTCTATTCAGTCTTCACAGAAAAGGAGATCCTATCGTTTGAACATGTATGAGCCTAGAGTACATCATGAAAGACAGGCATTGCATGATTTCCTTGTATGTGGAATGTAACTGTTGATTTTCTAGAAACAAATAGACAGTGGAGCAGTGGTTAGCACAAACTAAAGTGGAGACAGGGAGAAGGGGGAGATGTCACTCACCGGGCACGAAAGTTTAGTCAGGCAGGAGGAATAGATTCAAAAAATCTCCTGACCCTCATAGTGACTTTTGTTGGTACCTCTACATCGTCTACTTGGAAATTGCCAAGAGGGTGAAACTTAGGTTACCAAAAGATGGTAAGTACGTGAGAAAATGTACACAATAAGGAACTCGATCTAACCATTCCACAATGTCTCTGTATTTCAAACCATCATGCTCATGATGAATGCATACAATTTTTATTGGTCAGTTAACCATAAGTTCAGACAATTATTGATGATTCCAAGAAACAAGAGAGAAATCTGCAAACGATCCCATGTTGCACTGCAGTTGGCAGTTCATATCACAGCAAGAATGGAGACAGGGAGCTGCACGTGGACTGCGTGATCTGGGGCACAGGATCAGAGAGAAGCTAGTCAGCTTGCAACACACGAAAGGTGCCGCCTTGAAGCACATCAAGTGAAAAAGGAGTTACGACAGAGCTTTGCCTTCTCCCAAAATGCTTCCCATAGCACTGATTTCTGAGCAAGAGAATTTATTTGAGCCAGAGCTGTCACTTGCTGAGTGCATCTTGATTCAGAGAGATGAGCACAAAAGGAAGTTTTTGACAGTTCCCAACAGTTCAAGTGTTTGTTTCCTCTGGAGTTTTCTTCTGTGTGTATGTACTAGTGTGGCTGGGACGGGTTGCTCATGCTTTTATGATCTGCAGGCTGTGAGAGCTGCTGTGAGCCTCTATGGCGAGGCCCGCACCAATACCCTCTGTTGTCCAGCAGTGCACATTCAGGAAGCCTCAAAACTCAACGGACTCAACCCCAAAAGGCTGTTTGACCGAGAAACTTACTTGTCACTTCCACAGTCCACAAAGATTTAGTTAGAAGATGATGGGTTGTGTTCTTTCTACTGAAAGCCTTTATGTATGGTGCATTTGCTATGTGCCAACCTAAATGCCAATCACAGAGTATTTTCCAAAGGGTAATGTTATTTACTTGGGAAGAACAGAGCACTGTGATGGGAATTCATGTGCCGTATTAAGTTATATGCATAGGCAAGGAGGTTGAGGCACAGAAAATTGTTTTGAGGGCTCCCTGCTCCAGAAACAGGCTACTGAACAACCAATGCTTTCATTTTCAGATGTGCAAAGGCTCCCTGCACCCACCTGGAAGATTGTGATCCACAACAGCGTGTCCATCCATCACGGGAACCCTAAGCAATAATTAGAGAGAGAATAGCTAGCCAAGTTATTCACATGCCACCTGCCCTGATGTCTCTGAGGCTTGTGTTTCTGGTCCAGTTGTTCTGCACCACACAAGAGCACAAGGGTCTGTGAGGTACAGCTGGTTCCTGGGCGGCCACCCCATTTTGTACCCCTTGAATGATTTTGCAGATTGAAATGGAAAAGGAATGAAATGACTCCCATGAGCAATGTACAGCAGGTATGCCCGAGACCACTACAAAGCCAGTGACCCTGTTCTTTGGGATTTCATTTTAAAAGAAAGTTTTCCCATCTTTGTTCTCTGACTCTGCAGAACTGAAGGCCATTCTACTTGGTGCAAGCAGAAATCAGCTAGTACACGGTAAGGGAATTACGGTCTACTAATATAGCTGTCAAAATACTGTCAAAAATAGTGTCGTTTCCTCTCTTTGGGTGGTTGCAGAGCTTCTGGTTGTGAGAAACTTGTAATTAACACCTGAGACAGGCTGCTGTGGCTTTCCTGCACCATGTGTGTCTCTGAGCCTAAATACAGGGAGTCGCCTTCAGCGTGGCTCCCCTCGGTCTGCTGGCAAAGTGTCTAGGATTCATTGGGAGAAACTGCATCCACATGGAGCTGTGAGATTTTATCAGCATACATGCACCACTCCTAGTACACAGACCTGTGTTAGCTCTTAGGAAACTGGTCTCTGACTGGCAGGGGTGAAGATATTGGTCAGGTTGACTAATTCCCACACAAAATGCTTAGGACTCAAAACGTTTCAGATTTTGGACTTTCTTGGAATTTCTAATACCCTCAAATACACATGAAGTATCTTGGGAATGAGTCTAACATCTGAAGACAAAATTAATTTCTGTTTCTCATGCAGCCTATACACATAGGATGAAGGTAGTTTTGTATTTTTAGTGACTTCTGACTCTGTTCAGTCACATGAGGTCAGATGTGAAATTTTCCACTTGTGGCCTCATGACGTTTCTCAAAAAGCTCCAGATTTTAGAGCATGATAAATTCCTTATTTTCAGATCAGAATGTTCAATTTGTTTGATATTAAACCCTAGAAGTGCTCTTTAAAAAATTTTTAAATATATTAGCTCGTGAGACACAAAAGTCTAAGAGACTTGATCCCTCAGATAGTGAGTGACAGGCTGGAAAGCCTGGGTTCCTTGCCTTGATACTGTACAGCCAATCAGAATGCAGCATTCATTACACATGTGTTAATAAGCAAATATACACCGGTGTGGAAGAATGACCAGCTTCCCGGAGTCTACTAGAACTCTTCCAACATTCATGGAATGTTCACATAACACAGCAAAAGCACTTTCTTCATTGTGTATTTTTAAACATACATGTTGTTTGACTGTACCATTCTTCTAACGTATTTTATATTTTAAAATTCACACATGCAAAGTAAAATTGAAATATAACAAGATAAAAATTCATTGCTAGTAGAGTCATTATGGAAAACAGTGTAGCAGTTCCTCAATCAATTAATAAAGGAGCTACCACAGGACTCAATAATCTCATTTCTGGGTATATAGGCGTTCCCCAATTATGACAGTTCTAATTCGTGATGTTCTACTTTACCATAACACAAAAGTCTACATATACAGCCATGTCCTTTTTCACTTTTAGTATAATGTTCAATGAATTATAAGAGATTTTTACATTAAAATAACTTTGTGTTGGATTATTTCTTCTAATGTTGGCTAATGTAAGTGTACTGAGCACACTCAAGATAGATAGGCTGTGCTATGCTGTGATGTTTGGTAGACTAGGCACAGTATAGGTGTTTTTTATTTGGAATATTTTTTACTGGTAGTTTAAAGGTATTTCCATTGTAAAATGAAGAGCGTCTGTATATCCAAAGGTTGCAGAAGCAACGTGTCAACAACACACTTGCACTTCCATGTTCCCTGCAGTGTTATTAATAATAGCCACGATGGGAAGCCAAGCAAAGTGCCTATTGTTGGATGAATGGCTGTGAACTGAGGTATAAATACACAACTAAATGCTATATACCCTTAAAAAGAAGACAATCCTGTTATTTGTAGCAGTAACATAGATGAACTTAGAAGATACTAAGTGAAATATGCTAGACACAGAAAGACAGGGACTGTGTGCTCTCATTTACACATGAACTCCGAAAAAAAGCTGAGATAACAGGAGCAGAGAGAATAGCATGATGATCATGAGGGACGAGGAGGTGTGGAACTGAGGGGCTAGGGACAAGTTAACCAGAGCAAAAAAAAAAAAAAAATCAGTTCTATGAAAACAAAAAGTTCATTAAAAATTGATGAGTAATTTTTAAGTATTTTCCACACAAAAAAGTAACCAATGTATGAATTAAAGAACACTGTTAACTACTTTAGACATTCTATAGTGTATAACTATAGCACTATACCAAAACATTTTGGTGTGCACCATAAATACAGTACCCTCTCCACACCCATGCCTCAGATTCAACCAACCACAAATCTAAGTTACTAAAAAAAACCTCTTGTTGTTGGGCTGATTCAGTACTGAGTAATCGTCTATCATTCTGTGAGGTACTCGATTAAATCCCTACTGCCACAAAAAATTATGTCAATGAGTCTAAAACATAAACTAAACAGACTTCTTCCTTGTTGCTAGTCCCAAACAACCATAGTATAATATACAGCATAGTAACTATTTTCATATGAACAACATTGTATTATGTAGTACAAGTAATTTTGAGATTATTTAAAGTATAGGGAAAGTCTGCATAAGGTGTATGCAAATATTACCTCATTTTATATAAAGAATTTGAGCATTCATAAATGTTTGTATTCATGGGGGCCCTGGAATCAAGATGACTATATTTCTTGAATCTGTCTTACCTCTTTGCCAAAATACCAGCTCCTTGAGGACAGGAAACATGATAAAATCATCTTAGCATTTCAAATGCTAACCAGAGGGTCTAGCACAGAGAGACAGCTCAGTGTATACTGATTGAACTAATAATAAGTAATTTTTTTCATAAATTCAAGAATGAAAAAATTCAGTCAGTGTGCCCTGACTGTTGGGAGCATTTACGTGAAGAAGACCATGTACTAATCTAGAAAGATCACAGATGTGACGTTCCTAATGTACTGAACATCTTAGGTCAGTATATATGTCACCCAGAGAGTAGGAAGAAATGTTCGAAAGTCATCCCAGTAATTAGCAGTGGAGCTCTGACCCTTTCAGAATGACAGGAGCCCCCCTCCCCCCAGTGCTTCTGAAGCTTCACTTTATTTTGGCTCTAGTGGGTCTTGCGTACTTGTGCTGCATGAACTGTAGGATGTTTCTAGGGTGGCAGGATGAGGGATACCTAAGCAGAGGGAGTGGACAGTGTTTGCCTGAATGGACTACATTGTCACCAATTTCTGTTTGTTTTGTAAGATTTTTGGACAAAATAACCTTATATAGCTGATCTTTTGTTTTCTCTTGTGCAAAATAGAGATCAAGTTTCTATTTTAAAGCTTTTCTTATGAAGATTATTCTCAGTGACATTATCAAAACGTTTTGCAAAGTACCTGCAGCATTTCCTCTAGGTACCTCCTATGTGTGGGCTGAAACATAATGAGGTGACTTTTACTATCAGCGTTTATTGCACTGAGTCTAAAATACCAGAGCACCCAGAGCTCAAGCCAGAGAGTCCTGCCTCCTTTGTCCTCCTCCCCACAGAGCCCTGGTTTCATCTCAAAGTCTTTAAGGGAGAACAACTGATGCCAGGGTCCTAGAGCTGAGACAGTCCACCGGCACGGGGAGCGGGTTGCACCGGGGACTGAACTGCGGAGCTGCAGTTAACAGGTGTGCACTCTGGCGAAGAGGATGGTGTGAGAGGAGACCACTGTGGCCCCTCCCAGGCAGCATAATTGCTGCTTTATTACAGAAATACCAAGACAGGTGTTCCTGAGTCTGACCACAGTGTCTAAGGCAGAGATCTAAAAGGCTGATGTCACATGCTCTGTTTCTCTTTTAATTTATTAACAGATATGATTGTGCACATTCTATGGTGCATTGCAGTATTTAAATACAATTATGTAATGTGGGATGATCAGGTTAGGGTAATTAGCATATCCATTACCTAAAAGCCACTTTTTGTGATAAGAATATTTCAGATCCTTTCTTCTATCTATGTTGGATTAGATGATACATTATTTTGAGCTATAGTCATCTTCTGTGCAGTAGAACACCGACACCTGGTCTGCTGGCTTCTCCCATGAATGTGTCCGGCCTCTCCCTTTTGGGGCACGTTCCTCCCTTTCTGTATTTCTGCCTTCTTTTCTCTTCTCCACAAACAGACCCCTGTGAGTTCATATGGCATCTCCAGTCCTCAGCACCAGTTTGTACCTGGCCCTTGTGGTCCCCAGGCTCCTGTCCATACCCGTCTGCATTGGTACCTTGATGTCTCCCTTCTTTGGTAGGTGAAATTTTGGACCCTGTTAAATTGCATTTTGATTGGTTGAGCCTAGTGAATGTCTGAGTCTGGGACTTGCACGTACCTCTTTTGAGTCTTTCTGTGTGGTCCAGTATGTCCATCTTCTTCACTGATAGATTAAACCTTAATCTTATATCTTCATACCAGAAAGAACAGGTCCATTCGAAGTTTGTTAGAATTAAAAATTTTTTTCCCATTGAGTGCTGAAAAAAGTTAACAACTACATTTCCATAAAACCTAGAAAACAGATCCTTCCATGTAATTTAGAGCCAAAATTCAGTTTTCAGTGAGCACCCTTACCCACCCACCCTTCTCAATTACCATTTGGGCAACTAATTTTCCTGTCTTTAAAATGGGGATAAAAATAGCCACCTCAAAAGTTTCACGAGTGGGGCTAAATTTGTTGAGTTTATTATTAATACTATTCCAGTTGCAGTCAACAGAAACTTAAAGCACTTAAGTTGGTGAGTTTAGGATTCATATGTTGGGGAGATCCAAGCAGTCCTTGCTTCAGTTATGGTTGGACCAGAGTCAAAAACGTGGCTGTTGCCATCTTGATCTTCCACTTGCTGCAACCGTGTCTCATCCTAAGACAGCTTTTCTTTACACCATGGCATGGTGGTCGCAGATAGTTAAAGGTTGACTGTTCCCATAACTGAAAATCTTGATTGAGGCATAACCTCTCTGCTAATAGGTACAGTGGCATCCACCAGGGGTTCTGGTTGTCGTTGGAATGGACTAACACAGACACAATACAGGCTTCCCACCTCACCTTTGCCTTAGATCTTTATCGATCTCTCCTATCTTCTCTTTTTACTGCTTCTTTCCATGATCCTGAACCTCGACTAAAGAACCAATTACTAGGCCCATACAGCTAACTCTAGAAGAGCAGTTCCTATGACTGTTAAGGCGGGACTGCAGCCATGAGCCCAAGAAAAGCCACGAAAGCAGGAACTTCTACAGATGTAAGACACAACTCATACAGATTAAAGGTAAAAACGGCAACCGAAATCGAACTACAAGGATGCACACCCTCCACTTTTTGGACCCTGTAAAACTCCAGTCCATTTTCAGTTGGGATCTACCTGGCCCTCATCTTGGCCTTGCTGTGCACCAGCTGAACAAAGCCTTTAACTTTCATGTAAATCATTTTTTCCATTATAAAAATGTCACTTATTTTCTTTTGACAACTATATGTGGTATGTTTATCTGTAAGGTAGGGGCACTGCGCTTGTATGCATAGGAGGTTGGATGTTGAGGATGAAATATAGCTCTTCCTTTGTAGCCAAAGGGGATTAGTTTTGGGCCCTTGGTTTATGAAAATTTTAGGTCTTTGATCTATAAATTATTTGTAATACCTAATACAATATAAATGATATGTGAGCGGTTGTTACACCATATCGATATGGAATAATAAAAAGTGAACAGTGTCTGTACATGTTCAGTACAGACACATTTTTTCTATGAACATTTTCAGTCCTCAGTGATTGAAAACACAGATACTGATCTCAGATATGTAGGGGGACTGCACTTCATTCAGTACACATGCTTGAGAACAGGCTGGTTAAATTGACAGAGAGAGCAGAATGTTAATTTTAAGATGTTGTTCCTTGAAGCAAAAACAAAACTCAAGGAAAAGTATATTCCCTCTTCCCAATTTTAGGAGGAACTCCCAAATAGATGTGATTTCCATTTCTGGGTATGCGCTTTCCCAGTGTCTTTTCACAAAGTATATGTTAAGACTTGAGAGGATTGTATTCCATTGTGTATAGGTAGCACATTCTCTTTATCCATTCCATATATACAATGGAATATACTTTGTAGCCATAAAGACAGATATGAAGCGCTTGAAAGAAAATAGGGCCACCTTAAGTCAATAATAATGTTCAGTGAAATGGACCAAACAGTAAAGACTGACTATTGACGGGTACCCCTCTTATGAAATTCACAAAAATAATTGCATACAAAGGTCCCAATATGAGAGACAGGATAGGAAGAGGAGTGGTGGACTGCTAGGAAAGGGATGACTCTGAGGCAGGGGGATGTAAGGCACACGGAAAGGGAAAGACGGGAGGGGAGGGAGGCTGAAGTTGGTGTAGATGGTGACCGATTCTCCAAGCTATGTGCTTCAGATGTGTTAGTGAATCTGTAGTTCACGTATAAAAAAAAATTAAAAATTGAAAAAAGATTTTAGAGGATTGAAGAGACTCACACCTCGAAAAACTGCTGTTGACAGTGATCTTAATCAGATGAAACTCCAGATCAGAGCAAACAGTCCAAATTTGCTGAACTAAGAACAAAACTCAAATATAATATAGTGGTGGTTCGCAAATTATAAAGATAATATATTATTCTGTGCATGTGACCACATCAAAATGGCAAATCTCATAATTTTAGAAACTTTTAAATCGCAATTAAGGGGAAACTTCAAAGAGCTCCGTAGGCTGAGTTTTGGGGAATGCGGCAAAGTGTGTGAATTCGGGGCTAAGAAATCTCTCCTTCATCAGCGTGAGGGAAGAGACAAGAGGAACACTAGCCAGCCTTTTCCGGTGCAGCTGACACACAGCTCAGGGATGAACTTGGAAATGCACTAAGTGATGCTGATGAACCATTACGGAAAAACTTACCTGCATCAAACGGGCTTCTCTGGCATCCTAAGAAGATGCCAGGATTGTTTAATTAAACTTTAGAATCTCACTACATTGCAAGTTAGGAAAAAAGTGAAGGAAGCAGAAGCTTGAGACAAACCCATTCAAACTACCACAGATTTCTCGATGCGAATTTTAAAGGCCAGGAGAG
This sequence comes from Ctenodactylus gundi, assembly GCA_004027205.1. NCBI lineage: Eukaryota > Metazoa > Chordata > Mammalia > Rodentia > Ctenodactylidae > Ctenodactylus > Ctenodactylus gundi. The sequence goes on from PVKB01004051.1 coordinate 97,670, forward strand.
CTTGAGATTATCAAGCTCAGTGAATTGAGTCAGATGCAGAAGGTTAAACATCACGTGATTTCTCTAGTACGAGAAATCCAGAATACAGGCATTCTATAGAACCAAATGGGGTGATAGTGGGAGTTGGGAGGCTGGGAGGGTGCAGGGGGGCCCCAAAGGGGAAGGGCGAGGGATTGTAATGTCGGCGTGACGTATTTGTGCACAGAATGCTGAAGGTCGATGCAAGCATTGGGTATGACAACGTATCGATATCAGTATCTATAATCAATACAGATATATATGGGGGAAAAGTTAAAAGGAACTTACGGCTCAACTTCGTAAAAACAGATAAAAAACTAAGAAAAAAGAAGCATCTCTGGCTTGAACCTTGGTTGCAAACCAGACACACGAGTACACATTTTAAACTTCGATTTCATCGTTTCCTGAACTGATCACTTGCAGCTGGGCATGGATGCCTCTCACGTTAATGTTAAGAAGTCCTCTGCCGTCAAAGCAAGGCCGGTGCAAGAAACAATCAAAGAAGTCCAGATGAGGTCTGCTCAGACACGCAGGCTTTGTGGACCATGGCAAAGGCCATTTTCAGAGGACTTGGGACCTGTAGCAACCAGTGTCAATTCCAGGGCAGGTTGAAATAACTGCTCAATTCCACAGACATATAATGTTCTCCCTCTTCTCCGGGAAGATAAGGATGGTGCCCTGCCAAAGAGAAGTGGAGTACAAATGTTTCTATGGCCTTTCATGTCCCCTCTTCCTAATATTCTGTCAGTGAGGGAAACATGGAAGATTATAGTGATTAGAAACAAACACATTTGACTCTTTTTTCCCCACTATTTTTAATATTTGACTCTTTTGTAAGTTACAAAACTGTAAAACATAGAGAAAAGTGCATGAAAAGGATACGTATAGTAATTCAGACTACTAACCTTTCGCTGAATCATGATATAGTTTGTCTTTTGTCTTTTTAAAAGCAAAAATAGTGAATTTGGATACACGGGCGTTTTCATTTGGGCTTATTTTTTCTATTTATCCTTATGTTTTGTTATATTTGTTATTCCTTGTCTATTAAAAAAGTCTAGCCAGGCCCAGTGATGCAGGCCAATCACCCCAGGCATGTGGAAGGCTCCAGAAGGAGGACTGAAAGTTTCAGCTCTGCCTGGGCAACTTAGCAAGAACATGTCCGAAAATCAAAAAGAAAAAATGGGGAGGGGACGGGATTGTAATGTTGACGTGATATATATGTGCACAAAATAGTCAAGTTCATTATAAACATTATGTATCATACCTATACATTAATAAAAATAGTGGAAAAATAGCAATTATGGGGGGAAGTTTTACAGATTATATGAGAAAACTGGTACTGTTTTAGTGGGGTATCTATCAAATGATTGGTGTCTTTTTTTTTTTGTTATACTTTCTCTCTATATGTTTCTTTTCCTCCATGATCTTTGGTCCTGTTTGTCTCTCTCAAAAATCCTTTGAAGTGTTTTCTACAGTGCCGGGCTAGTGGTTACAAATTTCTTTAAGGATTCCTGGTCAAGACAAATTTTTACTTCCCAATCAATTTTCAGGGATAATCTTGCTGGATACAACAACTTGGATTGCTGTCTTTTAAGCTCAAAAGAGTTTCTCCCAGCTCTCCCGGCCTTTAAAATTTGCATTGAGAAATCTGTGGTAGTTTGAGTGGGTTTGTCTTGGTAGAATAATGTCTTTTTCTCTTGCTGCTTTTAATATTCTCTCTTTATATTGTGCTTCTGAGGTTTTGGTCCTCTCCAAGATCGGTGCTTATGTTGGTCAGAGGTTCCAGGCGCTGGGCTTTCCTCCATATGAAGATGCCGGCGGCTCAGAGATGCTCTCAGTTGGCCTGGCTCTGCTTCTTGGGCACCTCTTTTTCTTTGCTTCCACTGTGTCTTTGGGATTTCTGACCTTCCCATTTCCTCCTTTCAATTGATGGAGGGCTCTTTTCTCTCCTAGCTAAGTCAAACAGGCAGTGTTTAATTATAGTCTTAACTTTTTAAAGTTGAGTCCATGAGGAGACATAGTGCAGCTCTTTTACTTGACTGCCATCTTTAGATACACAGTTTTTACATCTTGACTCTCCAAATTTGGCATACATTTACTGTGTTGGTAGAATTTCTTGTACTGTAATAAAATACTTGAGCTAATCAATTTAAAAAGAGGAAAGACTTATATTGGTTTTGGAGACTGTCACTTTGGGCTGAGGCAAGGTAGGAGATCACAGTGGGAGTATGCTTTGGAGGTAGCCTACATCTGTGGCTGGAAGTGAAATAGGAGAAGAGGAAAAGGCTGGGTTTCTGATACTACCTTCAGTGACACGTCTTCATGGCTGGAAGAGTTCCCACTAGACCGCCTCCTTCAGGCTGGAGAACAAGCCTTCGACCCATGGATTTTGAGTGTCACTTTATTTTAACTATGAGAGTTACTACTGGTCCAGTGGTGTTTGTGATGTATTTGTCATTACCTGAGCATAAACATTAGCACCTTTAGAGTGGACGTTGGCAGTTGTAAGAAAAATCTCTAAGACAAAGCCCTCCTTTAAAAATACTGTTGCCTAAGTTTTTAAGGGCACAAAATTTTATGTTGTATAGGAAAATACAGATATCTACAACTGTTAGAAAAAAAGTTTGAAAATATTGTGTGTGTGTGTGTGTGTGTGTGTGTGTGTGTGTGTGTGTGTAATAGGGGATCGAACCCAAGGCCTTTACACTAAACTACTTCTTAGGCCTTTGTACTTTTCGTTTTGAGGCAGGGTCTTGCTTAGTCACTAAGCTGCCTATGCTGGGGTTGGTAAGAGCAGATTCAAAGGGCAACCCATATTTTTTCCCCATTTTATTGATATGTGTAAGTGCAAAATTTAAGGTTTACAATGAAGTTTAGCATTTTGTACACCTAGGTATCTTGTCAAGGTGACAAGGACTTTCCCACTCATCCTCTTGTCCCTCCCCCTACCCACCCCTCCATCCCTCGCTGCCCTATCCCCTGTTTCACTTTGTTATTTGTTTTAAGTTCCATAAGAGTTTGGGAATATATCTAACCCACATTTTTGAGTCCACTTTCTGACTAGCAGAAGACTTACCTTTCTTCTTTGGCCTTCTGAATTCTTTCCAAAAAAGTGAGCTCTTCCCAACCTGAAAAAAAAAGAGTAGATTCTGAAACTGAAGAAGTTTTTGAAATATCTTGACCTATTAATCTCACTTATGATAACCTACTTCTGTATTTACAGTAAAATATGAAAAGCTCTTTCATTATTATAAAATAAAATTCAAACTGTTGAAAAAGTATGGTTACAGTTTTAATGGGCTGCATTTTTTTACTGTGTTCCAGATAATTGATTCCTTAAATCTCTATCATGTTAAATCCAATCTGTCAACAAAATATCTAATGAGTATCACTTTGCAGTAGACCTATGTCTTAACATAGAAGGTGTATTTTTCAGGTCCAGTACATCATTTTTAATTGCTTTATATTTCCTTCAGTTAACCTTAAGCTTGCTATTTACTTATTTGAGTCTGGCAAGCATAATTGCTTTAAAATCTAAAGCCTACATCTGTTTCCACTGTCTTGGATCTCATTCTTAGGTCTTGTTGCCTAGTGATCCTGGTCATCTTGGACCGCCCACTTATTAGTGCAGACTGCCAGTAACCCGGCAGGAACAGGCCCTCTTCCGAGTTGTTCTTTCCTTATTTCTTCCGAGTGCTGACAAGTTACCAGCTGAGAACATCCCTTGTTAAGTATACAGCTTCGGTTTCTTGAGAGTACAAGACTGAAGCCTTCCTGGGATGCAAAGCCGCAAGATCTAACCTAAGATTTTGTCTGCAACACAGTTTTACAGGCTCCGTATCTCTCTTTTCTTCCTCTCCTCTCCTCCCACACAGCGATGTTAAATAGTCTTCTCTGGTGAAGGGAGGTGAATTTTCAATTGGCTTCCCTTATCTAATATGAGACCTCTTTGGAGATCAACTTCCCTGTAGACATCTTCTCAGCATCCCTACTCTGATCCTTTCCTTATGATCTCCTTGGCTTTCACAACCCCATTATGTGATCTCAAATTGGTGGGACCAATAAGTAACTTGGTGCTTTTAAACTTCCCTATTTCTTGGGAGAAAAGACCACACGATTGCCATTTTAGTCCATCAATGTTTCAGACCAGTTCCTTCTTAAATACTATGCAGTATTTTTCACTGTTTTCAGTGGAAGAATCGATGTGAGTAATCTAGCCTGTCACTATTGGATACCAAAAGGCACATTTCGGATTTCTAAGATAAACAATTTAAAGAGAAAAAACAAGAGCAGACTGTCGTATAGAAACTTCTGGCCCAGGATACCACATCTTGTAGAGATTCTATTTCCCCTCCCGAAAAAAAAAAAACCCAAAAAACGACATGCCCATTTTGCAGGACTATGTCAAGGATTATATTCAACAACACACAAAATGGCTGACTAAAATGCCAAAGGTGCTCAAGAGAAGTTTTATTACATCCAAACCCTAAGTAAAGCCTGAAATCTTAATTCTTCCACTCACAGTTTACACTACAAGCATACGCTTTGGAGCTTAAAGAAATGACTGGCCACATAGTTGAGGGAATTGTTAGACACACCCCCACCTCTTCATCTTCAGGGGATTTCAATCAGAAAGGATCAGGGCGGGCCTTCTGAGCTCTCCTAGAATGGCAGGCCCAGAGGAAAAGAGGAGCTGAAGTGCTTAGGGGATTAAAATAAATCAAATGCTTCACTAGAGATTAGGACTCAAGTATCAGTTTGATTTAATGATTACAGAAGGTTAATGCACATCCTAGGCAGGCAGCCAGTTGCACTCAGCTGGTTTGAAGCCAGCAGGATTATGGTGAGGGATGATGGTGTCTTTTCAGCAACTCTAGCTTATTTTGAGAAATTGAAAGAAACCATTGTGTTTGGAAAGCAGTGAGCAAAACGGATCCTGGAGCTGCAGGGGTCAGAACTGGCAGGCAGAATTCAGATTCCAGAGGACCTAGTGGGGGGTGGGGGGTGGCGAAGAGGGGCATTTGGGCTTGACCCCAGGTATAAGGGAAAATTATTGAAATCTTTGAAGTAGTAAATGAATGTTTGCTAGAGGACATTAGGGTAAATGAAGCAACCCGGACACAGAAAGGCAAATTTCACATGATCTCACTCATCTGGGAAAGTAGAAAAGTTTATCTTGTGCAAGTAGAATGATTGTTAGCAGAAGATAGATATGGGGGAGTATTGGGGGGGATACTGGTAAACGGGCACACAATTACAATTTGACAGGGAAAATAACTTCTGGAAATATATTGCACAATGGGGTAATCACAATAATAATTGTGTTATGTTTTAAAGAAACCTAGAATACGATAATTTAATACTCGTTACAAAGAAATGATAAATATTTAAAGTGATAGATATGCCAAACAATTTTAGTAGCTTCACAGTAAAAGTGCACTGAAACAAAATGATTGAATTCCATAAAGTTGTACAATTACCAAGCGTCAAAAATAAAAATTTAAAACTGATGACAATTGCATGGAGCCTGTAATACCAGCCCCTCAGGAAACTGAAGCACAGAACTGAAAATTCAATGTCAGCCTGATCAAGTTAATGAGACCCTGTTTCAATATGAAATATAAAAAGGACTGGGGATATAGCTGAGTGGTAACCCATCCCTGTTCTCAATCCTAGAGTATTGCAAAATAAATGAAAAACTAAAAAAGAAAGAATATAAAATGAGTTTCTTCACGAAATGCAGGTCCCTGCTCGTACTACGGGACCAAAAATCCCCAACCCAACACATTTTGATCATTTCCTTTGTTACAGAATCCAAGTGTCCATCAACAGGTGATTAGATGAATGAACTGATATAATAAATCCCTCGGTAATAAACAGGAACGAGCTACTGATGTATATAGGCATGCGAATAAATCTCAGAAATACTGTCCCATGAGAAAGGTACCAAGGTGCAAGTGCATACCGTGATCCCACACAGGAAGGGCGAAGAAATCTGCCCCAACGTAAAGTGGCCAAGCGATTTCATGGAGGCAGCGTGGGATGGGGGCTTACTGTAAAGGAGCGCAAGAAAACCTCGTGGAGGATGGAAAAGTGTGATACCTTGATAATGGTGGTGGTACATGAGTGTGCACTTGTAAAACTTATCAATTTATATACTTAAGTGCATGCTTTTTATTTTATCCTAATAATACTTTGGTAAATTTTGTTTTAAGAAATCAACAGCAGGTAAAAGTAAATTATGTTGACCATATTTTGAACTAGAGTGAGAGTCAAAGGTTAAGGATACAATGACTACCACCGCAAGACCTCACGGCTATCGCTGTCAAATTCTTATTGAACCTTGAGCCTCTCGGTCCGGACAGCTAAAAGAGAAATAAGTGAGGCTGTGTGTTTTTCGTATCTTAAGAATAATGTCCAGGAGATATCTGTGGGAGAGATGTTACTACCTTCATATGGAGTAGATGTTTTAGCAAAGTGGTAAAAATCCTGCTCCAGGGGACCCTCAGGACCAGGAAGAGTTAACCTTAAGCCCAGGTCAATGAGACACCAACTTCCATCCCTCCTTTACAGACCCAGGAACTGGGCAGTGAGTGTTGGAAACGAAGTCCAGTTCTAACAGACATGCTCAGGAAGACTGCCACCCTCCCCAGGAGCCAAGAAGCCCTGGGTTGGATCAGGAGGTGTTGCGAATGACACTACTCAATCTGACTGGGAGATTCCCTATTCTCATGCAGCCTATTCCAACTCACTGTTCTTGATATTTTAAATGAGAAATTTTTTTCTGTTGGGAAACTTTCTGTTGCATGTTAGGAGATTTAGCAGTATCCCTAATCTCTAACCATTAATCCCCAGGCCCTTTGTGACCATTGCACATGTCTTCAGATACAGCCAGCAGCTTCTGGAGGAGGGTGAAGAATCCTCCCCAGTTGTGAATGTTGTCAAAATCTAATATTGATGACTTCTTTTCTTGGCTGCTCTTTATTATCAAACTTTTTGCACTATTTGACTTTCTAGCCGTGACCAAACATTATTTCAGTTTGCCCAACAGCAATCAAAAGTTGTTCCACGCTGTCTCCAGGATGGGTATCTTCTCTGACACACAGATTTTCTTTTTCCCTCTTGATTGCACTTGTCACATGATGATTAGTTGTTAGTCTGTTGGCCTCCTGCTTTAGTGAGCTGTTCGGGAGGAGGGGCTGCCGTAACCACTCCGCTGCTTTTTTCCTCTCCTTCCGTGTGACTTCAGGATTTGTGACCCGCCCACAGCCTCCTCTCCCGTTGTTGTGTGCTCCGTCCTCTTCCAGCTCTGTCCCCTCCCAGCTCCGTTTCATCAGATGTTCAGGTCCCCGTGAGCTTTCTTCCTCCGGAGCCATTTGCAGCCAGCTGTGGAGACTTTCTGGACCGCGTGAATTTTTTTCCCCCTCTGGTTTCGATGGTCCTTCGGAGTTTCTGGCCTCCCGCTGGTCGCCTTTCAGTTTTGGGGGATGCACCTCTCTTTCCTAGCTACACCAAACACGCTTTTTCTAACTATCTTCTTGACTTTCTAAGTGGATTGATGAGGAGACATTGTGCAGTGCTGTTACTCAGCCGCCATCTTGACCAGAAGCATTTGATTAACAGCTTCTTAAGGTGATTTCTCCCTGATGATATGAATCATGATGATCCCCTCCTCTCTGCCCACTGTTTGGACTTATTGGGCACCTTTGATGCTTTGTCTTTGTGTGAGCCATTCCCTCGAGGACAGCTACTTTGGTAAAATTCCCTTATTTCTGGGGCCAAATTCATCACACACCAGGCAGGCTCGGCCTGCTGGAGAGAGGACCCCTGGCCTCCTGATTTTGTAAATTTCTGTTGTCACACAGCCTCAATCATTTATTTTCTGTGTCAGCTTTCACACTGCCATGGCACAGTGAAATACAGCCATAACAGAGGCCACATGGCCAATAGATCTGAAAGCATCCTCTATCTGGCCTTTGAACGGAAAAAGAAATATTGCTGACTTCCTTTATAGGCAAGAGTTTTGAAAAATTATGGGACCCGCTGGATCTTTTCTTCTTATTATTATTCTCAGAGCGATTCTCTGGCTCAGAAAGATGCGATCAGATGAGAAGCAAGAGAACCATGAATCTAGTATGTCCCTAAGCAAATTCCCAGCTCCACCTTCCATGCCTGAGATCTACACGAAATCTATGGGGCCTGAGGAGATGATAGAGCCCAACAGTGGCCAGGAGTCAGAAGCAAAGGGAAATTGGATCCTGGATCACTGCATGGCCAAGAGTCCACGGGATAATGTAAACCATAGATTAGAAATGGATTCGGAATATAATTAAGGAACTAGGTCTATGCCCAGTTCACAGAGATAACCTCTTCAGGGCATTTCTATCCAGGGCAGCATCTTTTATTAGAGAAGAGTGCGTAAGACATGAAACTGAAGGGCCGTATGAGGCAGGGCTTCGGGAACCAGTGAAGGCCACTGGAAGGTTTTAAATGAAGAGTCATACGTACATTGTTATGATTTAGATTTGAAATATTCCCCACTAAGTCTCATTTGTTTGGGAAGTGATCGGGTCATGGAGGCGTTATGACCATCGGGGGGCTAATCCATTGGGGCCTGGTCAGAGGGATGGGTCAGTAGGGGAGTGACCCGGAAAGGGCATAATCTTGTCCCTGGCTCCTCTCTTCCCTATGTGTTTGCTGGCCACCATTCAGTGAGCATCTTTCTTCCATATCACTTCCTTCCATCATTACTAGCCAACAACATATGAACTGACACCTCTGAAACTATGAACTAAAATAAACCCCTTGTATTAGTTTGGGTTATTTCAAAAGGCAGAATTTACAAGTATATATATGGAGAGAAAGAGAGAGAGAGAGAGACAGAGAGAGAGAGAGAGAGAGAGAGAGAGAGAGAGAGAGAGAGAACACTATTTAGAAGGCTTACAAATCCCAGGATAGAGATAGTCCAGGATTGTGGCCTCCACACGGAAGAGCTGGAGTGTCCAGTGGCGGCTCAGCTGCAAAGCAGAACTCCCATCCTGGACTGCAGGACAGCTGGTGAGAGTCTGCTCTGGATCTTGGTTGTTCAAAGAACAATGGCTAAGACTGGAGCCTGAAGATCAGCCACTGAAGATCAGCAATAGGCAGACGGGCTCAAGTTGAGATTGGAGTGAATTGTGATTAAGATCTGTGAGGTGTAGGAAGTCAGCATCCGTAGACAATTGCAAAGGTGAGAGTTTTCCCAGAGGAAGAAGCTGTAGCAATCTTTCTTCTTCCCTCCTTTTACACAGTTGGAGTTCCAAGTTGGGCCTCCCACAACTGGGTGGGCACTCTTCCCTTATTCGCTAGCCAACAGATTACTCACACTCTAACCTAGGCTGGTTCTCAAGGTCTGATCAAGAAAAGGGCAGTGGGTATATGGAGGAGGAAGTGAGAAAGGGCAGGTACTCCGTGTGGTTGGAAAAATTGTGTCAACTTGTTGCAATTGGGGGATGATCAGGGAATAGCTTTCAGATGTGTGTTGTGAGGGCCAGGAAGTGGGGCAAGGATGGGGAGGGGGAGATTTCAGTGTGCTCCTGGCTTGCTGCTGTTCGTAGGCACTTCACACGTCTCTATAGTGAAGTCTCATTAGCTTCCGGTCTTCACCTGTTTTCTTGGGTCACCATCAGCAGCTGTCCTGCAGTCTTGGCCTGGTGTCCTCTTGGCACGAGCCTGAGCGCTAGTGGGACCTTCCAGGTCTCCCATGCGCACATGGAAGATTTGGACTATCTTTTCTTCAAACTTGTAAGCCCTCCAAATAAATTCCCTCTACATCCCTAATTTCTGTTAACTCTGGTCTCTCTTAGAACCTTAACTCCTCAATTGGAAGGACGAAGTCTAACGGCTTATCACCATAGAAAAGAAAATTTCTGAGCCATAATTTGAAAGGTACTCCTGCCATTCTGGATTTTATTGCTACACTTTAGATGTTGCCTGCAAGGCACATTTCACTTTGCAGTCTGCACAAGCTACAGAAAGGCAGTTTGGGAAAAGTATGTCTGCACACCATAGGTAGGCCGTGCTTGCACCAGTAGAAAAAGAAACTTATCTTTGCTGCACACCTCACTGTTTACAGAGAACTTTCACATGAATGATATGTGTGTCAGGGATCACTGATTTTCTTGCTAGAAGATGAAGAAAACAAGCCACTCTGAGATCATCACTGAGTGAGAATTAGCTCATCCCTTCAATGAGAATTGTCATTTTCCTATTGAAACCATTTGCTTTCAGGTTTTGTTGTTGTTGTTGCCTTCTAATCAAAATTCCCCCCTTGCCCAGCTTAAGATTAGATTAATAATATTTAAAGGAAGGTGGAGAAGAGAGAAGGGGCAGAAGGGAAAGGGAATTACGCCTCTCAGCCTGCTGAACTTGGAGATGACCTTCACTGTACTTGATGTTTGTCTCCCGAGGGAGGTAGAATGCCTTAAAATGGAAGAAGATGGAAGACTTGCACTTGAACTTCATGTCCAAATTTAGATCCTTCATCCTGGACTCCTCCCTGTACCTCAGTTTCCTCATCTGAGATTACTGTGCATTGAGACTCTTGTGAGGATTAAATGCTGTGACTCCCAGAAAATGCTAAGCAAGCAGGAAGCACTCAGGATACTTATTGTTTCATATTTATATCATTTGCACTCTTTCCAAAACTCTCTTGGTCCTTGTGGGAATAACCTTCCCCCAACCCACCCTGTCCCCAGCACTGAGAACAGGTCCTGGCATGAGTGAAGACTTTGTGACTGGGGGCCCCGGTTCTGCAGTCACCCCCCCAACACTCACTTGCCTCCTCATTCCTCAACATGGCTTTCACTCTCCGACTGGTACTGATTCCCAACCTTTGATCCTATGACTTGACCCCCTAAGATCCAGACTCTTGCCCAGCTCCAGGCTACTGCCCAGGCTCTTGTCCTATTTCCTGCTGTAGACATACTCTGCATGTCCTTAGTCCTCTTCTCAATGTTGTCTAAGGGTTCTTGAGTTAAAATTGATTTAACTTTTCATGTCATAGAAAAATCCATGGAATTCAGAGTAATAGTACTTTAGAAGGACAATGCATCAGACCCGTGGCTTCAAGTCAGAATGAACTTGTCCTCCATCCTCACTCCCAGCAGCACTGGGACATTTGGCCATGTCTCGAGACAATGTTGCTTTTCACTATTGGCATGTGGTTGCTTCTCCTGGGATCCAGGAGTGCTGAGAAGCATTCTTCATTGCTCAGCGACATCTGTCACCGCAAAGAATTACCTGGTGCAAATTATCAAGAATGCTAGGGTTAAGAAACCCATAATTTAAGGGTTGGTCTAAAGGTTAAGCATTAAAGTACAGAGGAAGAACTCACAAATAGCTACTTCCACTGGTGATTACTAATCTCTTATATTCTAGCCTATGAAATGAGTTTCATTCATTCACCCATTCAACAAATATTTAATAAGCATTTTTCATGTGTCAGGTATAGTTTTAAGCATGGGATAGACACACTGGACAAGATTCTTGCTCTGATAGGGCTTTCCTCCTGGTGTGTGGGGGGAAGGGTAGGCAAATTAAAACATGAATAAGCAAACAAGCAAACTCCAGATATAAATAAAGATCTCTGCAGATATGATGCCTACGAGGTTATTTTAAAGGTGACATTAGGCCAGATCTCTCCAAGGAAGGGACACTTACAATAAGAGTGAATGTTAAGAAAGAGACAGCCCTGCAAATACCAGGGGCAAGGCCATTCCCTGCAGAAAGGTCAACTGGGCAGAGAGGGTGCAGTGGTAATGACTTGGGAGTGTGTGAGAAGAGAAGCAGGCCAGGGTGAGGCACACAGGAGGCCCGGGAGAGCTGCCTCAGGTGTGGCTGCAGAGAGAGACTAGGTGGTGTAGGGCTGGGCATAGTGAGAAGTCTGAATTGTACTGTCAGGGGAACAGAAAGCACTGGGGTTCTAAGTGTGAGAGTGAGATAATCCTCCTTCCTTTTTCCTTTGGCTGCTATATAAGGAATGGTCTGATCCAGACTAAAGTAGAAGCAGGATGACTAACAAAGAAAACTTCACAGTTAGTTGTCCAAGCAAGAGACACAGCGCCAGCTAGGAGGGTGTCAATGGATGTAGAAGAAGCGGTGTAGTGGAGGCGTGTTTTGGAAAGAGAGTTGATGGCAACATGATGGTGGAGTGAATGGGGGATGAAGAAAGTGAGGTCACGGTTAGCACCTCGACTTTTGACAAGAGCAGCTAAGTGTATTGTGAGACTTACAGAAAGATGGTAAATGGCAGAGGGGAGGACAATTTGAGATGATATTAAACTTTAGCTTTTCATTGGACATTAATGTGAAGATGCCCAACAAGTGGGCTAGTGTTACACAGCTAAGCCGCAGCTGGAACTAGAGAGCTCAGAGCCATTAGTCCCAAGCAGTACTTCAAAGCAGGGAGAGAAACAAGTTAATCAGGGCAAGTGTGTCCCTGGAGGATGGGTTTTGAGCAGAGCCCTGTGGCGTTCCAATAATCTTTGGAGGCCTAGAAGGGGAGGAACAGCCAACCAAGACGCTAACATGGAGGACTCAGGGAGCTCGGAGCACAGCTGAAAAATGAAGTGCTTATGATGAACATGTTCAGGCAGTGTTAGGGAGCTGGGAAGAGAAAACAGCTGGAATGGAACTTTGTGTGATACACAACTAGTACAGCTTCAAATCACACAGAAGGATGAGGCAGGGGCAACCCTCAAACCCGAGTCCTTAAACCGATGTGTCACACTAGAGGAACGCACAAGGGAACAGCACACAGGGTGCTTTATCCCGCGTAATCCTCCTGCCAGCTACTGTGATGCTCACTCCATGCTACAGATGAGTGTTGTGAGGTCCAGAGACAGGAAGCTATGAGCCTTATCTCCATATGTCTGACTTCCCTGGGGACTAGGCGCTGAGTTTTTTTCCTCTTTCTATGTAATACTCCTATATGATCTCATTCTGTTGCAAGGTTTATAATAGTACGTTAAGCTGATAATCACCAAAGTTGCATCTTTCATCCAGGCTTCTTCCTGCCCTGAGTTGTGAACTCCTTCCTCCTGCTTAGTCGCTGTTTTTCCCAGAATGTCATCCAAACATCTGTCCAAAACCTACCTTTGTGCCTTCTCACTCAGAACATACTTTTATCTCCAGCCTGCTTTTTTTTTTTTTTTTTTGTTCCTCCTAGATTTTCCTTTCTGGAAAATAGCACCAATTTTTCAACTTTTCTTAAATGTGTGTCTTAAAGTATCGTCCCCCTTTCAACCTCCAGAACTCATCCATCACAGAGATCAATTTCTTCTGCAACCTAAATTTCTCTTGGATGTGTTCATATCGCTCCACTTTCAGTCCCACTCCTGACCCCATCCACATGGCCACTACCCCTTTTCTGAATGACTATGGTAGCGTTCTGGATCTAGTTTTCATCCCTCACCAGTCCACAAGCCACCAGAGACATCTTTTTTTAAAAAAGTAAAGTGGATTCATTCCTTTATCTAAAATTTACCTTCCATTTTTTTAAGACAAAAATTCAATGTTTTTTTTTTTTCTTGACCAGCTTGGCCCTGGTCCTACTTAGTCTTCACTTGTATAACAGAAAATCAGATGCAAATCCCTAATCATCATCTTGAATTTCTTGGTAATTGGCAAATTTTTCCTCCATGGAGGCATTTGCTCGTGCTCTCCAGCCTGGCCTTCCTGTGGACGGCTCTGCATCTCCTAGATCTGCTTTCAAACCTCTTCACTGTCTCCCCTTCAGACTGTCTTTCTGCTGTGGTTTGGATACAGATTAAGTGTCCCCAAATACTCATTTGCTGGAGGCTTGATTCTCAATGCGGTGTTGCTAAGTGGTGATGGGATCCTGAGGTGAAATCTAGCACGAGGTCACTAGGATCACTACCCTCAGAGTTTACCGTAGTTCTTGTGGGATGCCGAGTCAGCTCTCTCAAGAATCAGTTACGATGAAAGGCCTCTCATCTTGCTTTAGCTTCCAGCACTTAGCTAGGACCTCGCCTCCCATCCACTCCCGCCACATTCTCTTCCCACTGGATCTTTGAGAGGCTTACTAAAATCATTACAAATGAAGCGTTCCAGAGGCTCCAAAACAGGTGACTTGAACACCTAGAACTTGTTCTCCCAGATCAGCATGATTCAGCCTCCACAGTCTCAGCACCTAGCTTTTGTTGGATAAACACACTTTGAGACTCCTCTCCCATCATTCCTATCCACTTCTTTAAAATCGGCCTTTCCTTTTCAGAAGATAGAGTTTTAGGTGTTCAAGACGCCATCTTCCACGAGGTCATCATTACAGCCAAAGCAATGCTCCCGAAACTCCAGAACTGTGACCCAGATAAATCCCTTCCCCTTCTGAGGTACTCAGACATTGGCATTTCTTTATTATAATAAAAATTAAACAAATTTATATTCCTATTAACTTACCCCATTCTCTGTTTTTTCTCCCTGTGCTGGTACCGTTATGTCATTCCAATCTTATTTACTACTAGACAGTGAAACCATGTTAGTTTTCCTCAGCACTGTGTCTGTGGCAACCTGAATTGTACCCAGCGCACAGAGCTGCTCCCCAACAGTTACTGAACACTGACTAAAGGCCACAGAACCAGTAAGCAGGAAAGCAGAGATGAGGGTGATTAGTACATCTACGTGACATTTTGAAACATTGCTCTATTCCAATTCACACTCACTAGATCCTTCCAAAAGAAATACTCCAGTGCTTATAAATAACCCTCTGAGTCTGGGTAGCCTGCATGGGGCAAGAATTTGCTCCCAGGAGTTGCCTGTCTGCTCAGCCCCCTCACAGAAAGCCTATGTTTGAGGTTCTGAGCTCTAGAATGCCTTCTGGCATTTTCTGCTCAGTGAGCCCATCAGTTCTCATTTACTTCAAAGGAGCAAAAGATATAAATTGCAAAAGGCCTACTTGCAGATTCCTGGGGGAGGGCATGCACTTGGCTAGGAATTCCTCCGACCACCTCCGCAGTTGGTAGACCGGAGCTCCAAGGGGGCTGCCTTTGCTGCACGGTTTGGCATCGCGCTGGCTGGCAAGGGGTGGCACAGCAGAGCATGAGGGGCAGCTGCGAGTCCCAGCTCTGGGGACAGTAGGAAAGGACGGAAGGGGGGTCCTGGGCTCCAGGGTACAGCATGCATAGCTGAAATGCAGGACCCAGATTCGTTATGCTTACAGTCTAACGGTAATGTCGCAGGAGGGGTGTTCAGGAACTGCAGTCTGCATGAGCCAGGGGGATGTCCCTGCCTGGAGCTGTGTTCACAGATACGTGGTGGTTCTGGAGCATTGAGCAACCCCAGGAGAGTTCAGAGTTAAGTGGGTACCAAAGCCTCAGTAACCTAGGAATGAAAGGAAGGACTCTGAGATGTCATAGATTTTTTGAGTTTTGGAACCAAATAGGCCTTTGTCAGAGCCTCAATTCTTCTCCTTCCCAGATGTGTGTAATTAGACATATCATCTCTCTGACCTGGGTTTTCTCGGCTATAACGTAGGAAGAAACATATTGTCTGTGGAGAGTGTAATGTTGAAAAGACAATGCGGGCAGGGCAGATACTCAGAGCAGAGGCCGGAACATGAGCAGCTATTCACGTAACAAGGTGGGGACTGAGCCTCGGAAGGAACTGGTAATGGTAACCAGAGCTAGGATCCTGGAACTAATAAGATAGCAGGGCGTGAACAATTTTTCCTGGTATCACCTTGGATACACCAGGTCCCAGACTGATCAGTAGCATCTTGACTAGGAGAAAGTGGCACCCTGAATACCTCTGAGACACAGCTGAATCTTTGAACTATTTTCTTTGCATTCTACCAGGTGGGGTTGGGGATGGGATGGCCGGGAAAAAATTCTGACATGAGCCTGAGTCCGCAACGAGGGAACATGATGAGCTGTGGGGAGCAATAGGGAATCTGCACTTGGAAGACTCTATTTATTTTACATTATCTATCTTGTCAACAAATACTCAGGGGCTTATTTTAATATGTTGAGCCACTTATTAGGAGATGCTTTAGAGAGCTCACATTCATTCATAAAAATTCATAAGGATTTTCACTGAGACAAATTTACTGACTCTGCTGTGGGCCTATGTGGAGCTCAGAAACAGAGGGGTGAGAGTACACAGCTCTGGCTTCTGGGGAGATCAGGATCTGGTGGGGCATAGATGGGTGTGAGAAGGAGATGACAGCACAGTTCTCAGAGAGCCTCCTCAGCTCACTGCCCCTTCTCTGGCACGTAGAGCCATATGTCATGTTTCTGGCTTGAGTTTCCTCATGGGATCGTTGTGAGCAGTGAGTGCTAAGTACTCAAGCAATGCCTGAGCAATATTAGTAAGCTCTCGTAAACATAGGTGGTTGTGTGATGACGACGGTAGTAGAGGTGGGTGATGGTGATGCTGGTGGGCAGAGGAGAAAAAACAGAAAATTGTGAGGGTGAGGCAGTAGGAAGTGCATTCCAGGGAAAACCTTCCAGTCCTGTCTTTCTTAGAACATGAATAAAGGATCACCAGATAGGGTGGGAAGGGGCAGGTCTTGCAGAGACAATAGCACGTACAAAGCTGTGGAGGCACAACGTGGCTCACGTGACTAGTTGGGAACAAGATGTCTGGCTTTCTTTTGCAGTATATATGCAGTATAGAGGGAGGATTGAGCTTGAAATTGAGATCTTCCAGACTGAATGTCACTCACGGAGTTCCCCACAAGGGGACAGATTTCTGAGGGATTTGTTCCCACGTAGCTTGAAGCTCACCTTCTGTCCCTGTCTTGGTCCAGGAACTTGGACCAGTCTCTAGCAAATATTTATGCTGGAATATTTGAAGGCTGCACATATTCGCAGAAATTTTCATAATCTTTTTCACAGTTTACAAAGAGTGCCACCTGCCTCTATCTTCTGAAAAGGAAAGACCGATTTTAAAGAAGTGTATAGGAATGATGGGAGAGGAGTCTCAAAGTGTGTTTATCTAACAAAAGCTAGGTGCTGAGACTGTGGAGGCTGAGTCACGCTGATCTGGGAGAACAAGTTCTAGGTGCTCAAGTCACCTGTTTTGCAGCCTCTGGAACACTTCACTCACTTGTTATGATTTTAATAAGCCCCTCAAAGATCCAGTGGGAAGAGAATGTTTAGTTTGGATGCAAAAAAGAAAGCGTATTCCACGATGAGCGATGTGGGATGAAACCAAACACAAAAGAAAACGCTTTTTCAAGAGCCATGGTAAACACAAGATGTATGAGACTTATGCCAGTATAATGTGGCACAAGCAGGAGTTAACTCTAAAATAATACTAAAATGTACTGTATAGTAAATAAATACACCAGTAATAGATGATAGAGATGTTTCAGCTCCATTATAGTCTTCGTAACTTCCATTGTATATTCTCTATAATTGACCCAAATGTTGTCATATGATACATTACTGTGTCTTGTCTTTTGTGCCTGTGAATGGGCTGGAGAGGAGCTACTTTTGGCTGGGCTCATCTGGGATGTCTTTGATCCAAATATCTTTTAGCCTCCTGGGACCAGCAACTTAACCTGGGTATGTTCTCCTGAATACCAGGGGCAGAGATGCATAAAGCCATGCCCCAATGGATAATCACACATTAAAGTCCAGATTGCGTCACTTCTCATAACCATCTATTGGCCAAAGTATGACGTAACCAAGCCCAGTATTAGAAAGGTGGGGTAGACCCCCCCCTTCAGTGGGAGACTGCAGAAGTACGGGGCAGAGGATGTGGCCCCAGGGAGGGGGCAAATCTGAGCTAATCTGGCACGTTGATCTCAGATGGGACCTGCCAATCCAGATGACTGGCAGAATTCTAGTAAAAGAACAAATGATGCCTATTATTTAATTTGCTTTTTGTTTGTTTTTGTATCAATCTACTTTGGCTATTTCTTGGAATTTCACTCAACGCCTCCTCTAAAGTTTATTCTTCGCTGTTTTTGTAAGTGTGATTTATAACATTATCTGTGCATAAATGGAGCCAGTCCACTAAGAATGAAGAGGTCAGTTCTTGGCCTTGTAGCTCAAAGATGCAGGGATGAGAAAAGAGCTTATTTCACGGCTTCCCATGCACATCCTGCTTGCAGGTCCTTAGCAATGCAGTGTCCTGGAGCGTGCTCCCACATTCACTGGGCCTATGGCTGCTCATGGCGTCCGTTCTCTGTTACAGCAGAGTTCTGGAGGCTGCCACACAGCTGGGGCCAAGGCACATTCTGATAGAGGGAGCCACAACAAACAAAAATAAATACACACAATGGTCTCAGATTGTGATATGTGTTATAAATTTTAAAAATAAAAACATGGCAGAGAAGTGTGGAACTAATGGCCTAAGCTGTTCACATGAGGAGAGGACCAGGCTCCACAAGGAGACATTTGAACAGAAGTCTGAAGGAAAGACAAGGAACCTGCTGTGGACACAGCTTTCGGATAGTGTCCCAGGCAAAACAGAAAAGAAAAGAAAAACAAAGAAAAACAAAAACAAAAAACAAAAACAAACAAACAAGAAACAGTGGGAGAGGCAGGGGTGTGGCTGGATCAGGCAGACTCTTACAGACTTGGTCCACTTTCTATATAACAGAGCACTGTAGACTGGGTAACTTACAAAGAATAGAAAACTGTTTTGATTTGCAGTTTTGGAGGCTAGAATTCCAAGAATGTGGTATTAGCATCTTTTCAGCTCTGGTGAGGACTTGCTTGCTGTTTCCTAACAGAGTAGAGGGCCATAGAGAACTGAGGAAACAGCTCATTTCCGTAACAACCCACTCGGATTCGAATGAATCAGCTCCTGTGAGAACCTAGCGACTCCTGTGAGAAATGGTGTTCTCTTGCTCCTGAAGGCAGAGCTTTCGTGACCGGAACACCTTCGATTAGGCCTCATCTTCCAAAACTGGCACTCAAGGAAGTCAGGTTTCAACACATGGGCTTTTTTTTTAACTGTAATCCAGCCTGGTCCTGACCTCACAGTGTAACTCACGCTGGCCTCAAACTCATAGTAATCCTCCTGTCTAAGCCTTATGAGTGCTGGGATTACAGGCATGCACCACTGTGTCCAGCTAATTTTTATGCGAGTGTCTCCCACCAAGGCTCGACTCCCGCAGTCATTTCTCACCCCAGCTCTGCGCTACTCCTGATCCACAGAATCTCCTTCTGGTTGTGCATCTAATTCAGCAGACAGAGTTACTGAGCCATGACCACAGGTTCAGCCCTCTGGGGACCGTCTGTGCAAATGCAAAACAGCAAACCCCTCCTGGCTGCTCTTTCCTGCTCACGTTGGTGACACGGAAGAGACACGCAACTGAGGAAGAAAGCTAAAACCAAAGAAAGGGATATTAAAGCAGGACATGATGGGGGATGGGAGCGCAGCTCGGCAGGTAAAGCACTTGCCTAGCTCCTCAGAACCACATCAAAAATATTAGCCAGCTGTGGTGGTGCAGGCCTGTATTCTCAGCACTCAGGAGGCTGAGGCAGGAAGGTTGCCATGAGTTCAAAGCCAGCCTGGGCCACACAGTGAGTTCAGGACTAGCCTGTACTACAGAGCAAAAACATGACTCAAGGATAAATAAATAAATAGATATCCAAATTTTAAAAAGAAGAAAGGAAGAAAATAAGCAGGCGGAAGGGGAGGAGAAAAGCTATGTAGTCTAAATCTCACATTCTAATCATGGTATCAAGTGTCAAAATTCCTAAAAAGTCTGGTATAAATTCTGCTATATTATTTATCTAATGAAGATTAAATATCCATTATCTAAAATGCCTAGGACCAAAAATGTTTCAGATTTTTACTATTTTCAATTTTGGGATTTTTTCCTCTTATTTTAATGTTTTTCTATAGTATACAGATAAATGGCTTTAAATTTAACACTTGTAACTTTTTAAATGTTTTATGAGCATATATTTAAACATGTAAATGTACACATATAGTGTGACGAGGATGAGACCCAAGCCTAAACATGAAACTCACTTACGTTCCATATATGCATTGCGTGCGTAGCCTGAAGATAATTTTATACAATATTTTTAATGCACCCCCGTTTTGACTGCAACTCATTGCAATCTTGAGTCTTTATTGACCATCAAAAAACTTCAGATTTTTAAGAATTTAAGATTCTGTGTTTTCAGATTAAGGATGCTTAAAATAGAGTAATCAGAAGGTCAGTACTTTATATTCAAGGCAAAGCCAAGTTCAAATACTGGTTCCACTATCATCTCCTCATTGACTTTTTATAAGTTGCCCCATCTTTGGATCTAGATTTTCCTTCAATTCTATATAATACATGCACACACACACACACACACACACACACACACACACACACACATCTGGTGTGTGGGTAAATTATATTTTGTGTGTGTGATACATAATGTTTACATTGAACTTGAGTATTTTGTGCACATATATGTCGAAATTACAGTCCTTTCCCCTTCCCCTTTTTGACCCACCGGTACCTTTCCCCTCCCCCAATTCTCCTATCACCCCTATTTGGCTCTATAAAATGGCTGTTTTCTGGGTTTCTCATATTAAAGAAACCATTCAATATTTAACCTGACTCACTTCACTGAGCCTGATGGTTTCAAGTTGCCTCCATATACCTGCTGTCTCAGTTACTTTCTCATCACTGTGACTCAATACCCAACATGAACCACTTCAGAGAGGAAAGGGTTATTTTAGTTTAGAGTTTCAAAAAGTCACAGTCCGTTCAATGGTGGGCAGTTGGAAAATGGGGGAATCGTGTGGTAGGGTAGTAGTTAGAGTCAGAGCTGGAGCCCGAGCTCCGGAGACAGAGATCCTCGAAGCGCGGCAGAACAGAGACCAGTCTGGGAGGAGGGGTGGAGCCAGCACACAGCCCCCTAGGTCAAGCCCGAACTATCTGCCCCATCCCGCCAGGCCCCACCTCCCGACAGTACACAGTATCCACAGGAGCATGAGGCTTCTGGGGGACACCCCAGATCCAAAACCATGACATCTACAGGAGCCTCACGACTATCTGTCTTTGTAGAAGAGTATTATTTTATTCTGTACAAATACCACAATTTTTATATCCATTGGTCTGTTGTTAGTTGTGCTGCTATGACACGGGTATGCATGTACCTCTGTTATATGTTGATTTAACTCTTTTGGGAAAATTCCCAAAAGAGAGATCACTGAGTTGAATGGAATATTAAAATAATAGAGCTCTATATTACTTGTTTAGGCTAACCTGAATCACTAGAGATTTACAATTCGTATGGGGACCACCCACTACACGCTTCCTAGCAATATAACATATATTCATATCTTTATTCCTACTTGTTTCCTACTAGCTATCTATTTATGCTAACCAAATTATATATTACATATACACCCAATTCCCACCTAGTCTTCTAATTATGATCTAAACTACTAATGGTGGTACCGATACTTATTGTTTAATAGCCTATTAAAGGAATTTGTTCATAGCACCACTATGTTGTTCATAATAGCGTATATTCAAAACCACATTGCTGACTTACTTACAAGTTAAATAGTGTACATATAATTGTTCTCAACTAAGCTTATCTATATGGCTGTATATTATTAATACTTAACAGTTCCGGTTATAAAGGACGTTGGAGTAGGGGAAGAGCAGGCTATGATTAGAAGTTAGCGTTAGGCATAAAATAAAAAGCAGAGGAGTATTTCTATGTAGTGAATAGTCTGTCAGTACTCTTATCCCAGTCAGAGAGTAGCAGACAGGGAAGAGCACTGTAAGTAAGACTCGGATGAGCTAGGGGGAGACGTGAGTGGGGAGTGCGGCTCCCAGATCTGCAGGAAGATTTGGGATACAGGGCTTAGAGAGTTAATAAGGAAAGGGAGGGATCCAGAGGCTACCCAAGAGACAGAAGGAGGCAGAAGGACAGGAGAAGAAGAGGGACACAGAAGAGAGAAAAAAAGGGAAAGAACAAAACAGTACACAACAAAAATATAGAAAATAATAAGAAAGCTTGATTAATTGCAAGCAAAAGTATGAAGTTAAACTAAAAAAGACAAATAAACCACAAACTGAAACACAAAATATCAAAGAAAAAACATGTGTCAGCGCCGCCACCCCCCCCCCCCCATGTCATTGGACTATAAAGATTTTTTAGGAGCTGAGTCTCTCATTCTGTTCAGCTACTGTTCCTGGGGATTTCCCCTTTGTGCGTGTGTTGTTCCCAGGTGGTCTTGGTGGCCTCCAGATGGATGGGGCAGAGCGGGAGGCCTCAGGACGTGACCCAGTGCTGTGGTTGGTCAGGAGGCATCAGGTTGAGATCTGGTGCTCTCAATTTTCTTATCTACACAACAAAAGTAAAATTTCTTACCCGATAGGTCACTAGGACTCACAATGAGACAGAGCTGCCTGGAGCACAGCCCTGTGTGTAGCAGGGTAAGTTTAACCTGTGCCTAGGTTCAGTTTCATTGAAATATTTAATTCATACAGCTATCCTCAAGGCAGATGCAGAATGCATCTGGATGCAGAATCTTCTCAGATTCACCATGATGAGAGTCAGAGGGAGGGAAACCACACCAAATGAGGAACATTGAACCTTTACTGAATAGTTGTGTCCACTTGCCTGGCACGGATATATTTTGTGAATTTTCTGCAAAGTACCAATAGTATGGGAATAAAAAAGTCTTTGTACTATCTGAATCTAAGCTCTGCAGGGACTTAGAGCTATGGATCATGGCAATAAGAGCTATTTTTTTCCTGGGTGTCTGGATGTTAGTGTGACACTTTTGCAAAGCATTTTGTAGATACTATCTCAGTTCTCTGTGCCACTCATGTAATGAGCATTATTTGTCCCGTTTGCTAAGGGATCAGTGACAGGATTATAGACCCTTTGCTCCTAGCCCCTGGTGCACCTTTCTCCTAACACTCTGGCCTTCTCTGGACTCCTGTGTCTATCGCATGTCTTTCCTCTCCAGTAGGTTCCCACCCTCCATTAGAGCATCATGCTTCTGATCTTGTGGTCCTAATCCCTTACTGAGCCTCTGTGACAAGCTAGAATTATTTTCAGCCTATCCCAAGGATTCTCTGTGTGTAGAATCACTGCTGTCCCCACACACCTCTAATGAATTTATCACAGGACTCCCAGCGCCTGGTGTATCACCAGTGCCTACTACACCTCAATGTCCTTTCCCTCTACTCCTTTTTTTCTAATCTCCAAAGAAAGAAATGTTCTTCAATCTATCAGAAAATTTATCCCCTTGAAAAAATATGTGAACAGATATTTCTCCAAAGGAAACGTACAAATAGTCAACAGATATATGAAAGTGTACTCAACGTTACCAAGGAATCATTAGGGAAATGCAAACCAAAACCACAAGATGCTACCTCGGACCCTGTTAGAATGGATAATGGCAAAGAAACAAATAGAAATTTCAAGAGAAAGAGAAAATGGCAAGTGTTGGTGAAAATGGGAAAATTAGAAACCTCGGGCTTTGCCAGAAACCATGTAAAAATGGTACACCTGTTTTGGAAAACAGTATGATGGTAGCTCTTCAAAAAGTTAATAAATGGGATCATCTTATGGCCCAGCAATTCTGCTTGTGGGTATATGCTCAAAAGAACTAAAGCAGTTTTAAAGAGATATTTATACCTCACGTTTCTAGAAGAATTATCCATAATAGGTAAAACATGGGAGCAGAATAAATGTTAATCAATAGGTGAAAAGGTTAGAAAAATGTGGTGTGGATGTACTGAGCACATATAAATGTTATTCATAAATAACATATATGAAGATGATATGTGTGAGTGTTATTAAACCTAAAAAGGAAGGAACATCTGGTATTTGCTACGATGCATGAACCTTGAGTATTTTTCAAGCAAAATGAGCCAATAACGAAAGAACAAATACTCTATGATTCCAATTACATGAAGTGCCTAAAATGTCCAAAATCATCACGTCAGAAAAATTGTGGCTTTTAGTTTTCAGGGGAAACTATTATCTACTGGGATCATAGTTTCAGTTTTGTGAGATAAAGAGTTCTGAGGATGGATAGTGACGATGGCCAGTGAAGAATGTGGGTGTGCGATTATACCACAGAACTGTGCACCAGAAAATGGTGAAGTTGGTGAAGCCCGTGTTTTACCTATTTCACCAAGATAAAAATATTGGCGGGGGTGTGTCTTGGAGCCATACTTCACTATGGGTTCTCTCTTCAGAGCCATAGCTTGTTTAGCATACTATTTTGACAATTGAAGGTTACACTTAATCTGTCTTGTTGGTGAGGTCTTGAATTCCCTTCAGGCTGAGAAGGCAAAAATGTCATGGTATGATTGTTTCATTATGTCATGCTTCATACAACACCCAAGAGGGAATGGCTCCAGGAAAAAGATAAAAATACATTCTGAGATTATATATATCTGCTGCCTTCTTCTTCAAATCCAGACAGGCAAAGTGAGTAATTAAAAAAGAAAAAAAAATTGGCATTATTTAAACTGAACTTGAATCACAACCAAGCACTACCCATATGAATGGTGCAGCGGGCTGGAGGACATTCAGAGGCTGTCCCCCACGTGCCTACTGTGCCAGACGACTTCCCCCATGATGTCTAGACTCTGTGTTTATGCATGTCAAGGTTGTTCTTTGTTTTTCTCTCTCTATCTCTTTTGTATCAAAAATTCAAAAGTAGCTAGGCTTGGAAATTATCTCTCACCTCTTTTCTCCACTGTACGAATAGCGTTAGATGATTAACATCAGGCCCAGGCTGATCTGGGGAGTCCAGGAGGTCATGTGTCTATGTATGTGTACATGTGTGTGTGTGTGTGTGTGTGTGTGTGTGTGTGTGTGTGTGCACAAGCACAAGTGCATGCTTGTGTGTGTCTACCAAGTGTTACTGTAGTCAGGAGAAGCCAAGTATGAGTCAAATATAATTCAAAGTTAACATTTTAGATGGCTAGAACCAGGTACGTAAACAGGTCACTGTATTACAGGATTTGCTAAGTCAATGCCCAAAGCAACTGAGCAGGGTGTGAGTGGACAAAACAAATTGAGAGGGACAGCTTGCAAGTGAGGACACGAGTGCTTCCTTGAGAACAACAGCCAGGAGCCTGTCTGTGCAAGACCAGAGTTATGGCATAGACCAATCCATGATATCCAGATCTTCTGACTCATATAAAGTAGTCTAAATTCAGGGTCACATACGTGAAACCTCCTAATACCGATCCTTTGCCCACTAGTTTCATTTTTAGGAAATTAGCTCAGCTGAAGTTTTCGCTAATGATCTCTGCTATCGGAAAATATGAAGACAAAGGAATATAGAGAGAAAGAAAAAAGAGAGAGAGAGAGAGAGAGAGAGCAATTACATAGGATAAAAGAAGCTCAGTGAGAAAGAGAACCTCGAGGGTGGATGACATCTGAAGTGGATCTTGAAAGACGAATTGGCAAGCAGAAAAATTAAGGTATTTTGGTCAACAGGAATGACATGTGGCAAAGCACAACAATGTGTAGGGTGAGGGCTGTCATGAGACAAGGACTTGCCCCTGCCAGCTATTTCCATGCTCATCTGTGTGTTCTAGCCAACAATCTTGTCTTCTGTCAGAACTGGAGTTCATGAGAGTTCAACTTGAGGGAATCCCATGGACAGAATGGGAAGAATGGAGGTTAGCTCTCTGTCAATTCTTAGCCTTTTTGCAACTTACTGAGAGACTTCTGCAACAGGAAGATGGTGGAAAGGCAGAGAGAAGTAGGCCTTTTGGGCTTTTCCCTGGTTGCAGTTCCTGCATGAGGACTGATGTGTCTGTTTGTCAAAAGTGGATCTCATTTGTCCTGCCAATTTTGCTGCTTGGATCATCAATTTTCAGACATCCTGGAAAAGGCAGGGGCAGAGAAGGGCAGCATGGAGAACACGTACATTCCAGGGAGTACCCACCACAGCCCTGGAGTAGGAGGGAGGCCCAGTAGAACCACACATCAAGACAGACTAGGGCGGCCTCATGTAGTTCACATCTCAGAGACTGATGTCTGTGTTTATAGTGAGATTCACAGAAGCCTCACATTAAAAAGATACTACTGCATAGGTGAATTTAATTCTCCAATAACTCTGGATCCACTCTAATTTTCTTGGTCCTCTGGTAGTTAGGGAAGTGAACTCCATGGAAACTCTTGATAGGAGCCCTTCTGAGTACTAACGGCTTGGTAGAATTATATCCCTTCCAAAGTAACCTGAGAAAATAGACTATGTTCTTCCTCACCACCTAAAGCCAAGTTTTGCTCATTCAACATCTGAGAGTCGCACATTGGGTCCAGTCTAGGGGTTACAAATATAAATAAATTATGATACTCTCCTACAAAGAGCTCCTATTCTTTTTTCTTTTTTCCCACATTTTATTGATATGTATACTGCAAAATTCAAGGTTTACAATGGAGTTGAGCATTTTGTGCACATTATGTATCTTGTCAAGGTGACAAGGGCTTTCCCACTCTCCTTTTGTCCCTCCCCCTACCTTACCCTCCCTCCCTCCCTCCCCATCCTACCTCCCTGTTTCACTTTGTCTTTTGTCTTAAGTTCCATAGGGGTTGTGATCTGGGACTCTCATTATCAGAGAGACCATTCGATGTTTCACCTTCTGCTTTTGACTCACTTCACTAAGCATGATGTTCTCTAGTTTCTTCCATTTGCCTGCAAAAGCCTCCACGCTGTTGGACTTTATTGATGCATAGTATTCCATTGTGAATAAATGCCACATTTTGTGTATCCACTGGTTCATTGATGGGTATTTTGGTGACTTCCATATTTTTGCTGTTAGTTGTGCTGCTATGAACATGGGTATGCATATATCTCTGTTATATGTTGTTTTGGTCTCTTTTGGATAAATTCCCAGGAGGGGTGGAGCTGGATCAAAAGGGATATTTATTTCTAGTCTTTTAAGACATCTCCATACTGTTTTCCAAAGTGGTTGTATGAATTTACATTCCCACCAGCAGTGCAGGAGGGTTCCTTTCTCCCCACAGCCTCACCAGCACTGATTGCTATTTGACTTGTTGATGTAGGCCATTCTCTCTGGGGTGAGATGGTGTCTTAGCATTGTTTTGATCTGCATTTCTCTTATGGCTACAGATGTTGAGCATCTTTTCATGTATCTGTTGGCCTTTTGCATTTCTTCATGAGTGAACTGTCTCTTCATTTCATTTGCCCACTTTTCAATAGGATCCTTTATTTTGGTTGGCTTACTTTCCTTTAGCTCCCTGTATGTTCTAGTTATAAGCTTCTTACCTGAGATGTTGGTGGTAAATGTTTTTTCCCAGTCTGTTGGATCTCTTTTTACAATGTTGATAGTTTCCTTTGTTGTGCAGAAACTTTTTAGTTTGACAAGATCCCATTTGTTAGTAATGGGGATAATGTCTTTTGCTCTTGGTGACTTGTCAAGAATGTCTCTGCCTACCCCTATGTCTTTTAGAAAGAGCTCCTATTCTAGTTTATGTGCTCACTGCTTATGAATGAAACTTTAAAATACTTGACTTAGGCTCAGAAATTAGCCAAGTTTTCTCTTTGCATCTTCTGGGCTTTTGGAGACTTAAAAGCCTCTATATCTAAATATGGGGAAACTGGAACCCTGATGTCCTACCCTGAGAAGTATGAATGGTGCATCCACTGTAGAAAACAGAATGGTGGTTCGTCACCTAATTAAAAATAGAACTACCTACGATCCAGTCATCCCATTTGCTAATATATGCACAAAAATTGAAAGTAAGATCTTAAGGAGATATTTGCAAGCTCATGATTATAGACAGTGTCCTTGGTCACAGCAGTCAAAAGACAAAAACAATGCATATATTCATCAATGAACAGAGAGATCAGCAAAACTTGGCAAAGACGTGTAGCAAAGTATTACTTGGCCTTAAAAAGGGAGAGAGACTTGATTTATATCTCAATGCAGAAGAACACTGAGGACATAATGATGAATGATGAGGTAGCCACCCGAGAGCAGCTACTGTATGATTCCATTTGTTTGAGGTGCCCAAAGCAAGGGTGAAGTTCTGGGACAGACTATAGATGGGGGTGTCAGGGGAGTTATTTTTGTATATATATATATATATATATATATATATATATATATATATATATATAATATGATAACCAGTGGTTACATTGAGAAGTTTGTGCACATATATATTACATCAACACCACAATCCCCTCCCCTCTTCCTTTCTCTCCATTCCACACCCTCCCTTATCTCCCCACTCCTGATCTCTGACTAAGGGGCCAAAGCCATATGCTGGAGGGAGGAAAGCCTCTTCAATATATGGTGCTGGCAGAACTGCTTACCCACATGCAGAAACACGAATCCTAGACT
Organism: Ctenodactylus gundi; assembly: GCA_004027205.1. Classification (NCBI taxonomy): domain Eukaryota; kingdom Metazoa; phylum Chordata; class Mammalia; order Rodentia; family Ctenodactylidae; genus Ctenodactylus; species Ctenodactylus gundi. Next base: position 126,012 of record PVKB01004051.1, read on the forward strand.
CACACCTACTGCCATGTGCTAAAGTCAAATCAAAGTGAGTCAAGGACCTATATTAAAATGGAAACACTGACCTTCCTGGAGGACAAAATTGATAAAACTCCTTTGAAGACATAAGCCTGGGCAAAGACTGTCTCAATTCAAAGAATTTTCTGATGTATAAAGATAACCCCAAGAATTAACAAATGGGATTATGTTAAAATAAAACGTTTCTATGCAGCAAAGGAAACAACCAAGAGAGTGAAGACAGAACTGACAGAATAGACAAAAATGAAAAAAAAAATCTGCACCTAGGACAGGAACTGTTTAACAGACGTAGAATATTAGTTTTAAGTTGGAAAGTGCTATGGAGAGTGGAGGCACTGCAACATGAGGATATTTAGCCCTAGTGGGTGATGTACTTAAAACTAGTTAAGATGGCAAAAATTGTGTTATGTACATTTTACCAAAATTAAGGTAAACCAGGTTGTTTCTCAGTGGCCCTGTCTCTAGATACCAAATCAGATCAGGTTTCTGCTTTTTTAATTCCATTAATACAAAATTTTGTGGAAAAATTCCTGCATGAGCTCAATCCACAGTCCCTCTTTGCTCTTCAGGCCACTTTTTCCACTTGATGCTCTGCCGTGGCATCTGATCTCTTTAGAATGTCAAATTAAATGTTGCAACAGAAAGGTCCCTGATGAACAGAGATGCCGACTAGACATAGACATGATAAAACCAGCCACCGCCAGGATGACTGACTTGTCATTATGTGAAGGAAAAAGTGGTTGAAGAAAAAGAGAAGGCCAAGACTGTTTACAGCACTGGCACTATTTCAGCCACCCACAGTGCTGCTCTCCACAGTGGTATGGAAATCAAATAGCGAAACTCAGAGTCTAAGAAAAGCACTTCAGGAGAACGGATCTTTGTCATAGCCATCCCTTACAGACTCCCTCTTACGTGCTGGACACCAGGAAGACACTTTACTCATCAGCTTTTACTTAAGTCTCAGAAGAAAAACCTTTGCAAAAGAAAATGATGTCACTGCCCTTTGCTCCTGGAAGAGTAGGACTCAGAGATGCCGAAGTTTTCCCAGTTCACACACACACACAAACCCCATCTGCTGTCAAATTCCATACATTGAACCACAACATGGTCTTTCACCATCTCCTGAAATCTTCACTGTTTCCAGTGTTCCGATTAACTACCTAATCACTATTTTTTTAAAAAAGAACATTTTATTATGTGAACCAAACCTCTACTCTGCAATTAACTCTAATTACACAAGCAATTAAATTGGGAGTAATATTATTTTGCAATTTAAAGCTATTTATGCTGACATTAGATTTTTCTCTATCTAATTAATTCTTATTTCTTGGTTAAAATTGTTATTTAATTAACAGATTTTTGACTCTATTTGCACGTTATTTGAGCACCAGTTTTTATCCAAGCTCACACTTCTGAGAACATCATGTCCTCTTTGATGGAATGTCTCAAAGGAGAGAAAAAGGAACCAGATAATTATGTTGAGCTGCTTGGAAGCAAAGCTAGACTTGACTAATTTGTTGCTCAAAGACGGGGTGGGGGTGGGGGTGGGGGGGTTGGGGGTGGGGGATAAAGGAATCTGTTAATATAATTTATACTTTATTAAATGCTCTATTTGATTAACTACTCCATTCACTAGTTTGGAATCTGAGGTCCTCAGCATGGTCACTCAAGCTCCTCAAGCTAGGTTCAGTGTAAGAGAATAGCAAAGTGGAAACTATCTGTCAACCCACAACAGCACTGATTTGTTTCAGGCTGGAATCCTACCAATGGAATATGAGCCTGTCCACAACGTCTTCAGCATTGGTGGTATATACCCCTGCCAATTAGAACCCTGATTGGGTGGTGCTTAAGTCATGGAGTGAGCTGAAGTTTGAATGATCATGAGCTAAGACTGGATGAAAATTTAAAAAGGTTCCTGGAGGGTGTCAAGCTTGCAAAACACTAATCTAACTATAGGTCACTAGTTTTTGGAAGTCGAATTATGAAAATTATCTCATGCAATCTCTTTCATTTTCTTTCTTCAAAGTTCTTCTGTGTAGATCCCCTGTGACTTATCCCTTCTCCCTGCAAGGCGAGGCTCTTTCGACGTTCCCTCATAAATCCTGTTTGGCCTCTAAAGAATAATGCTAGATATTGAAAATATTGCTTGGCAAATAATTATACCAAAAAATACTTGTTGTGAATAAAAATTTCAGATTTAACTTTGTGTCCTGTATTTTTACTTGCTAAATCTAGCAACCCTAACTCTAACCACTTACTCTGTTGAAGGAGAAGGTGGATCCTTTCTAAAGTACCTTTGTGGGTGGCCTTGTTGCTATATTTTAAAGCTTCCTAATTAAATAATAATGTGAAAAGCACTTAAAACACACATTTTAACCTTTTCAAATATTTATTATATATAAATATTGTTGGCATATATGGTAGCTGCCTGCGTTGGTAACAAATTTAACAAGAATATTTTGTATATTTAGGGAAACATTTCATCTGTCTTAAAATGCTAATTTTCTTTGACTCATGAGGATATTAAAGTATTATTTTCTAGGAGAAAAGAGAAATAGTCATTTCTTGCGTATAGAGACAGAAAAATTTGAGTTTCAAAAATCTGGGAGTTGGACTTCTAAGGTGATGACTTCAACATTTCTCAGTGTCAAAAGACCCCAGGATTGAAAATCAAGAATTTCTATTTCATTTGAAAAATAAAGACATTGCTGGAGGAAAAAGAGAAATGAGTGGAGAAAATATGCTTCGCCTCTGGCCTGTATAGAACTTAGAGGTCATCATCCCTGTTCTCAAAATAAAATAAAGCTAAGTAAAGTGAAAATCTTGTCCTTTTGGGGGTCCCAACAGAACTAAGGTGATCACTCCCACCTGAAGAGAGACACTCAGTCTACAGAGTCATCTGCAGAGTCGCTCACTGGGAAGTCACTGGGAACAAAGTTTGAATTAGCTTGAAAACTTCTCATGGAGGCTGTCTGAGGGGTCACCTCATACTTTCATAACTTTATCTCTAGAAACATCATTGGGTTTTCACAATGGGAGGGATGAGAGAAATAAAGAGGTTTTCCTTAACTTCCCTGAAAGAAGAAGGGGAGTAGTTAGCACTGAGAAAGAAATATTTCTCCTACCACAGGCCATCCTTCTGCAAGACAGGTCTTCTTGCCTTACCTACTTGGAAAAGCGCATCTTTATAATTCCAACCCTCCTACCTCCTATCTCATCAAGCAGAGGGGATGGGAGTGGGACAATAAGTAACATCAGTAAAGCTCATGGCAGAATGTGAATCCAAGAACGATAATGAAAAGAAGGAAAGCTCTGAGATCTAACCCTAATGTAAAAATAGAAAGTCCAAGATATGATGGCACAGTTAAAAATGCAATGAGTATTTAAACTTAAATGTATTTACAGTGAAAGATACATTACCATTAGTCTCTCTCACTTCAGACATATGTATTCCAACATGTTGACTCTTTCTGAACAAGTTTGTTTTCAGCATTTTCTGTCAAATAGAAACATGACTGTGTCATTATCCGCCATGTTCACTAGGTCTTCTGCAATGCATCTTTTGGCTTTTCCCAAAGTCAAAATTACCATGAAAGATAATTGATCCAGGACATCAAGGCATCCATAGCAATACTAAAGACCCTCAGGAAAGATAACTTTCATAACTGTTTTAGAAAATGGCAAGAACACTGGGACACGTGTTTATATGCCTGATAGCTTTTGGATAAATGAAATGAATGGCAGGCAGCAGTGTTACAGGGTGGGAAAGAGGATTTGGGAATCCTCTAAGGTATCAGGGCTACATATCTTCCATCCATAGTGTTGTTTAATGGCAGATTTAGACCCATGCTCTCTACACCTGAGTATACCCTATTAAAACTTCACAAAATTCAAGACAAAGGGAAAATATCAAAAGAAAGCATGGAAAAAACACACCTTAGCTATAGAAAAACAAAGATAAGAATTGCAAAAGGCTTATCATCAAAACTCACGCAAACAAACAAAAAAACCACTGAAATTAAGCACTTAAAATGATAAATAAAAAGACACCACTCTTTAACCTACAATAGAAATAGTGAAACTGTCTTTCAAAAGTAAACAGAAAAAAAGACTTGCTCAAACAAAGAGTGAAAGAATTGTCTGGCTGCAGACTTTCCCTCCAAGAACTATTCTTAGAAATTCTTTAGACAGAAGAAAAATCATATAGGTCAGGAAATGAGATCCACATAGAGAAACACAGAGAGTTAAAGAAACGAAAGAGGCAAAATAAAATCTCATTTTTTAAAATTATAAATCAATAAGTATATGATCATTAAAAGTCAGTTGGGTAACAATTTATAGGGTTATTGTGACACAGGGATCAGTTAAATGAATGGTAGCAATGTTATCAGAGGTGAGACGAGAAATCAAGAAGGTTCCAAAGTACCCACATCTTTGTGAAATATAGTGTTACGTGAGGGTAGACTTAGTTTACCTTAAAGTGCATGTTTTAAAGTCTCAGTCAACCACTAAAATTTTAAGAAAGAAATATAGTTGCTATCCTAGGAGGGAGAACAAAATGGAATCAAATGAATATTAGTGGAACGTAAAGCAGAAGTGTTGATGGTCTTCGAGGAGAAACTGCTTGCACTGACAGGAGCCCCGCTTGTTCAGTAGGTCACGAAACGGGCGCCAAATGAGACAATGAGTACGATGTGCTCGGCGTAGCTTCAGACACCTTGAAACTGCTTGATATATGCTTACTAACTCACCACCACCTCAATCGCCATCGTTATCAATTTCACTGTCCCGATCCCAAGCATGACCATTGTTGAGAGGGGAGCCCTCGAGATCCCCCTTTTGGAGCAGGAGGTAAGAAGTGCTCCTTCGGGACCTGACCCAGTGTGTGTAGACCCTATTTCTTACATTTTAGATTGAGCTTGTCTGAAGTTTTCTCTATGAGTCAGTCACATCCAATTAGCTCAACTGTCTCTAGTGTTCATTTCATGTTACCACCCTACCTGACGAAGCAAGGGCCTTCCCAGAAAACTGAGCTTAGGGCCTTGTTCCAATTTATTTTAAAATTTAAAAAAGGAGAAAACGCTGATGTTTTAGGTAAGAGAAAATGTTTTCATAAATGTTTTAATTAGTATATTTGTGTTTGTGCTAGTATAGTCATAACATATGATTTCCAATATTCCAGGATCTACAGCTGTAACACGGTCTATCTCTATGAATTCTGGGAGCTAATGGTCTGTAGAAATGTTTCCACGGGCCTCAGAGGAAGGTGTCAGTCATGTGGGTATGGGCTATGAATCAGGTTACGCTTACCCACCTCATTCCAATATGACTGAGAAGAGTTTGGAAACTTGGCATACAATGAGACAGAAAAAGCTGAGGACTAAGAGGGTAGAAAAATAAAAACCGAGTAAAAAATCAGTCATTTCCTCTGTGAGGGTCCCCCCGCCCACACACACAGCTTTCCTCCAGGTTCACCTCAAAGGTCAAATCCTGCAGGAAACCTCTCTGGCTTCCTGGCTGGCATCTCCCCGCACCCTTATCCTACTCTGGTGTCACCCTGTTTGATTTTCTTCATAGTATTTATTAAAAATCTGAAATTGCCTTTTGATGATTGATTGACATCTGTCTTTTGCAGAAAAGCTGGGCAATTTGGGGTCTTTTGCATTCTTCTGTGTCTATGTGCATTCTGTGTAGGACTGCAGTTAATAACTACTGTCTGAGTCAATTTCGGAAGGTGTACGCTGATAGAGAAATTGGCTGTGTTACCCACCGCTGGTCCTGTGATGGAGTGGGAGTCTGCAGCTGCAGTTTGGGGTGTAGGAGCTGGGACACAGCTGAATTTTTCTGTGTAAAAATGCAAATAAGAATTTATATTCCCCAGGAGGAGGAAGAAGAGGCACACACATATTTTTTATTCTAATTATAAGCAAACTTTCCTTCTCTGAATGCAAAGAACATTTTCCCAAGGAGCCTGTTAAAGTACCTTTCAGTGGTAATGAAACGTTCAGACCAAACAAGCCCCTGCATCCCCAGGCGTAACTCAGGAGGTGACTGATCCAGGAGGAGAAAACCAGCCAGCCCCCACCTTTCTGCAGAAAGGCCTTTTTCCATGAATTACTTCCTCTAACTATAGTGTAAACATCGTAAAATATTGAAAACCTTGTTGAGTTGTGTTCCGGACGTGACGCTCTCAAGTGGAGCAGGAGCCAAGTTTCAGGCATGATGAACAGCCCTGAACGCAGCTATATTTGGGCCTCTGCACGGTGATGTTTCTATTTGTTGCCAAAGCGCAAGGACCAGTTTCAGAGCGCATCTTCAATGTCCCGGTCTCCATGGAAACAGTTCTCTGACTTTGTGTGCCAGCCCAGAGAAACAGCATCCATGCAGCTCTCTGCTGCTCTCTCAGATGCTGAAATTTGCTTCATTAAACAGGCTCTGCTCGCCTGCTGACTGACTGTGGGGAGGGAGGTCAGTTGGACATAGCGTAGGCCAGGACCCGGCAAGCATCATGAACTTCCCTTTCTCACATTTTTCCAGCTGTCACCACACCCTTGTCTTCTGCTTCATATCCGTCATGAGTGTGCTTTGTAAAGTTGAGACAATCAGGAGCTCAAACACGTGTGCCAATAGAAAAAAATAATAAGAGAAAGGATTTGTAGGCACCAAAAAACCTGTCGCGACCTCCAGCGAGAGCTCGGACTAGGACAAGGGTTTTGTTTGTTTCCTGTACCACTTTTTCAGTAGTGATCCTGTATATTTTGATAATTAAGTGCAGGCAAAGGGACCTCTGTTTGCTGCCTGCATCCTGTGCGGGGAGCCACTGGGTCTACCGTTTTTTCATGTGACTAAGTATATTTTGTTTCAACTCTATTATTAGAATTGTGAAAAAAAATCATGATTGCCTGAGGACAGAACCAAAACACACTTTCAAAATAACAACAAACCCCTGACTCTGTTTCCAGAACCGCATTTTGCTGACATACTATCACCTCAAGTCTACCCTCACCAAACTTATTTTTAAAGGTGGTTTTTGTTTTCATCAAAATACAATTGTGGGTTGTTTTATAGGTCAAACAGCACCTCAAGACTTATGGAGTAAAAAATAAAATCGAATATGATAAAAATCAAATAGAGTTAAATAAAAGGAACAGATCATTGCTCTGCTCTCTGTACCCCAGATTTCTCCTTCCCTGATAGGAGAATTTTCAATGGTATTAGCGCTTTCATCTGGCATGTAATGCCATGTTTCTAAGCAAACTTTTCCCTTCCCTTCCTTTCCTTTCTTTCCTTTCCTTTCCTTTCTTTTCCTTTCCTTTCTTTTCTTTTCCTTTCTTCCTTCTAGTACTAGGGATTAAACCAAGGACTATCTATCACTGAGTATACCGCACAACCATTTTTATTTTATTTTATTTTATTTTGTTATTTAATTTTGAAACAAGGTATTACCTAGTTTCCTTGGCTGGCCTCCCTCCCTAGTAACCAGAAGTCCAGGTCCCACTGCTGCCCCTGGCTCTGTTGGTAAGTTTTGAAGATCAAATTCAGCTCCTGTCCATGTTTCTTCTCCAATGCCGTTGATGAGGACTTAGCTCTTCCACACACCCTTAATTTCCACATTTACTTTTCCTCCATCTGCTTCCCAAAGGAGCAATGTCATAATTTTTAAAAACAGTGAATGTTCTGTGTACTTCCATTTATGCCCATATAAAAACCGTCCACAGCAAAGCCTTAAATGATTGGATTTTTTCTTGTATACCCATTTGATTTCTCTGAAACTGTTTCTGTTTTTTCCATATGTTTATTGTAACGCCGATCTTCAGCTCGCTCCTGAACCCTCAGGTAGAGGATTGTCCCTTCTCACTGCGATTGGCTGCATCAAGGGTTGCATTGGTGGCATCCTTCCCCGAGGGCACTTCTCCGGGAGTTTCCCCTCGGCTCCGGCCTGGGCTGACTGCTATCTTACCTGCTTCCCAGCTGGGTGCCGGGTTTTGCTTTACTTTCATTTTCTGGAATTTCTTTCCCTATCCCCTGTGTCAGATCCCATGTCTTCTGCTTTGGTATTTCTCTTTCATTTTATAACAAGGTAACTTTCATTTAATTTTTGAAAAAGATTCGCTGTTGCTGCTTCTTCCCTGCCTCATATAATGATGTCATTGGCTGGTGATTGGATTCCAGAGTGGACCTCATTTTCCTGTAAGTTTGACTTCATTCTTTTGCTTTTAGTGCTGCTACGGTAAAGCCAACAACATTCTAATTTTCAATTTTCTGTATATAGCCTATAAATTTCAATCATTAGCCACCTACTCCCTACAGCCTTAATTTCAAGCTTTCATTTTTATCCAGAATTCATAAATATTCTAATGAGACAATTTTCTCTTTTTTCGGTTTTATGCTGGATATTTAGTAGTCCCTATTATTCTGGAATTCAGCTTTAGAATTTTTTCGTACTATTTCTAGGATAAATTCTTCTCATGTTTTCGTCTATTTTTCATTCTTAGCTATTAGGTTTCTAAATTGGTTCTATGAATTTGTTATTGATTCTCTTCTGTTTTCTTTCTTATTTTCTTGCTCTTTATTCTATAAGATCTCCCTCACTTTATCTCTAATGATCCTGAAATGATTTAACCTCTCAGCATATTTTTCATTTCAAGTAACTTTTTTTCTTGGAGGATTTCTTTTTTTTCATTGTCTTTCTCTCTTTGTTTCACAAGTGGTATCTATCTTTCACTTTGCTAAATATATTTTTATTCTTTAAAACCCTTTCCCTCTGCTTCTCACTCTGAGATGGTTTTTCTTGGCTTCCCGGTTGGTTAGTACAGTTTCCCTCTGGGGATGCCTGCCAGTCTTTCAAATGACAAGGTGAGGCATTTGAAAAAAAAAATATGTTGCAAGTTTCACATACAAGGACAGAACTGGCGAGCTTCACTGAAGGGCAGTTTGGGCAAGTGAACATGGGAGATGGAAGTCACCACAAGTATAGATTCTTAGCCTAGTCCGATTCCTGTAAATTAAGCTTCCAGTTTCTTATGCAGGCTTATTAAAATGGATGGCTACATTTTTAATGCTATGATGAGAAAGGTGGCAGATGTGTGTGTGCATGTATGTATGTGGTGTGTGTGTGTGTGTGTGTGTGTGTGTGTGTGTGTGTGTGTACATGGGGGGTATGTTGCTAACAATAATTACTCTGTCATTTCATCAGCCATGTGAAAATGGTACCCTCAACTGTGTGAATCCCCAAATTCATAATTTGGCATATCATCCCCAGGGATTGAGAACCCAGACTTTTGCAAGGATGAGAAATGGTTATATCTTTGGAAACATGGAGTGGGCTAGAATCTAAATTTAATTTCTTTCAATGCAAACTTCTAAGTAAACCTTTTGCTTTTAGCTTTTATCCTTACAGGACACTTGTATGAGGAAGAGAGTTTCTGACTAAATGAACTCTCAGTTGAACCTTAGCACTACCAGGATTCTGATGTGACGGACCCAGGAGAACAAAACCAAGTAACTCTCAGACTTCTGAAGAGGGGTCATTTCCTCTGATGCAGGTAGAAGTCTTTCAGACACCAAGTCTTCATGGGGTTTTGTGATGTGGCTCACATTGATTTATTTTCCACCATGAGCTTAAGGTTTGACTTTCTTTTCTACCAGGCAGTAACCTCTTGACTTTCTGCGTTCAAATTCTCAGAATGTCACTGCTGTAGATCTCCTTTCCGAATCTTTTTTGCCTGGTGGGTTTTCTCTTGCATTAATCTCTTTATTCACACATGTGTGGGTTTCAGGAGAAAGTGGAACTATAAGTGAGTTTGAATTCCAATTAGGTATAAGTCTTCACAATGACATTTCCAAAGTGCTCCAAACACATCATATATTTAAAAATCTCCGGGCCTCTCACCTTCCAAGAATGACACTCAGCCTCTGTATCCATGGGTTCCTCATCCGTGGAGTTAGTCAAACACAATTAAAATTTCAAAACATATGGTACCTGTACAGAACGCATTCAAATCTTTTTTCTTCCATTATTCCCTGAGTAATGCAATATAACTACCACCTATATTACATTTATTTTGCACCAGAGAGTATAAATAATCTAGAGAGAATTGAATGTAAATAGAACAATGTGTGTATCATATGTAGAGACTATGTCATTTTGTATAAGGGTCTTGAACATCTGTGGATTTTGGAATTTTCAGAGTGTTATGTAGTCAGTCCCCTTTGGTTACCTGGGAATGATTGTAGCAATCTGATTAGTGGCAAGTAAGCCCTAAGCACCTATTAAAAGCAGTTCAAATGCCACTTCAGTCTCTCTTCTGAGCTCCCCAGTACTCTGCTCATGCGGTTACATGGGCTTTGTGCACAAAACTAACCAGTATGAGAAGACACCGCAGTCTCAGCCCATTGCGATTGGTTTTGTGTTTTTACAATTAAGTGTAAAAGTTTGTTTATTCCTAGATGAGCTAAGCTCTAACAATTGATTTTCTTTTCCTGGAGAATATTTTAGTCATATACTTTCTGACTTTTAGCTTTACTGAGAATTTCTTCTCTTACCCTCCCTTGGGTACAACTCATGCTAGTGGTTATCATTGGGTCTGAACCATAGCAGCCTTGGTGAGGAGGGAGCCGAATGCTTGCTCATGTGATGGTCTTTTCCAGCTCCATTGTTATGGCTCAGTGTTTGTGGAGCACCAGGCCCTTGCTAACCTCTTCTAAGAATGCCACTGCCCGCCATAAACACCCAGTGGGAGCAGGTACTAGTCATGTAGCACCCCTGTTTCTAAGCACTGTCACTCTTTAGTGCTCGCCAGTAGAAGCAACAGGCTGGAGGGTGTCCATTGCCATCACCCCTGTAGGCAATGGGTTTGAAATGTTTCCTCCAAAAGGCTTGTTCCCAAATATTCCGTGGCATTTCTGGTGTGATACATTAATTCCAAGTGCTATGCCCTTCACTGGAAGTTCAGAAGTTGCTTCTCATTGCTTTCATGCTCTCCTAAACATAACTTTGAGCATGTTTGATTCATCAAGCTTTCACCATCCTGAGTTGCATTCAATTTGAATAAGAATTGAAGTATACTTTTTAAAAACTCTACTTTTGTTCTATCATGGCATAATTTCTTACATTATTACATCTTCTGAGTGGGAACTGGGAAGGAGTGGAGAATTCAGTACTGGTCCAGTGATTGAGAAAAGACTTTCCTGTTTTGATTGCCAGTGTTTATCAGGTGAGTTTCACAATTAAACTAGACATGTATTGACTCATTCTCCCAACTCCCCTTGCTATTTTATAATTATATAACCTGTTTCATTTAAGCTCTGGATATTCACTTACAGAGGAAAGCTTTAGAATCATTATTGTTGTCCCAGATACTTATCCATGAGACATTTACAGGCTCTGCCACTGGTTTGAGTGTGTTTTGGTTCCAAATCCAAACCCTTGAGTGATGTCCATAGGAAGTGATGGCTTGACAGTGGGTGGAGGCCTCTGCCTCTCCAGGTTCGTCCTGTTTCTTTTTAGTGAGTAGAAAACCTGATGTGATCTGAGCAGAAGTCTGGACTAGATCTTTCACAGTCAGTTAGGGTGGCTGGCAGGAATGTGGGCTCTCTTATCCCTCTCAGGGTGACAATGTGTAAGCCATGCAATTTTAGAAGCCAGAGCTTTTGAGGACAGACTTTCCCTCATTCCCTCACTACAACTTTTAGAAGCACAAGAACTGTCCCAGAGGAGCTCTTGGAAGACAATTGGACATGTTGAAAAGAGAGTCACTGAGGAGTTTTTTATTGAAGGAGATACTGTCACCATCTTCCTTAGTTATCACAAAATACCTGAGATCAAGTAACATCCAAATAAGAAAGTTTTATTCAGCTGATAGTTTTAGAGGCTGGAAAGTCCAAGAGCAAGGTCCTGGCTTCAGGCAAGAGCCTTCTAGTTGCATTGTAGGCACCATATGATGAGATAAAGCATGTTGGCTAGCTCAAGTGTCTCCTCGTGATTTTATAAAGCCACTAATGCCACTGCGGCGGCCCTACTCCTCATGACCTCATCTAATTGTAATCATCTCCCCAAGGCCTTACCTCCAAATACCATGAACATATGAGTTCCAGGAGTGAGCTCCTAACACATGAATTATGAAGGATGAACATTCAAATTATTACAAACATCATCTTATTTGTAATTTGTATGCAAATACAAATAGGCTTCACATAGACATAGTCTCATTTAAATCATATATTCTAAATTCTCTATTCTCTATATTCTCTTTAAATAATCTTTATTATTCTGTCTCATATTTTTTAAAAAGCAGAGAAAGCAATTACACCTAAAAAGGCATCCAGAAAGTAGTTGCAGAATGAATACATAAATCGATGAACAAACAAATGAAGTGGCTGGCCCCAAATCATGCAGCAAGTAATGAAAGAATAGAGAAAGCTTCAAGAGACAAATCCTTTCTTAGGTTAGCACCTCTTCCCTACGTGCTCTCTATACATCTCTGGAGGTTCTGCGAATCTCTTCTAAGCCTCGGCACCATCCTAGGCAAGAGTGTTCCAACAAGAGTGCCATGGCGTTTATGCAAAACCATCAATCAGTATTGGTCACGATGTCGTGATTGATAGTAGTAAATTCAACCACAGCAGACCCAAACTAAGAAAAGAGAGAGACCTGGAGTTGAGTGAGATAGCGTTCACGTCCTCACAGAGGCCCCTCCCCTGGGAACTCAGGCCTACCAGCAGACAAAGAACAGGGTGGATCAGTGCACAACCCAGTGACGAGTCAGCTTGGTTTTCTCTCTATGGTCCCAATTTTAGTGTTAAGAATGTTATATCCTGTTGGGGGAGGGCTGGAACTTACCAGAAAATTTAAAATGATGGCTACCTCTCGTTCACATATATACCTGCCTGTCACATAAAGCAGGGAATTTCAAGAGATATTGACTTCCAGCGAAAACATCAACAGGTGTGGTACTTTGCAGTTTACTGAGTAGTTTAATTTTCATTAGTGTATGTAATGTTTACAGCAGTCCTGTGTGTTAGGCTTTTGCGGTATTCCAAGGTAACTGAGAATTGAGATAGTCACTGCTATGTTCATGGTCAAGTATTGGTTAATTACTAGGTTTATATTACTTAAGGAAAAAAATTCTCTAAGGACAAAGATGGCATCAGCCACGTAGATTTGGAGCTCTGAGGTAGAGACACCCAGCTTAAAGAGCAGAAAGATGGCAAGGGGAGCAGCAGTGTGTCCTCCCCCAGCCACACCAGTCACCTGGTATCACAAAAAGGCACAAGTGCCAGCAAGGACTTTCCTGACTATGCTTGACTATGAATGGGTCAGCTATGTCTGAACTTTGGAATTTTCCATTATGCAAAGGGGCTAATGACCCCTATGCCAAGATGAAATGACATACATCAACAGAATTCTCAGCACAAGGACTTGGTTGCCTTTGACAAGAGCTGGAGAGTGCTCCCTTTCAAAATTCTTGGGTTTTTCCTCCTTGAGACAAGCAATAGAAATCCAATTTAAACCAACTAAAAAATTAAGGTGAATTCCTTAGCGCATGGAGCCAGGTGCCTCAGGGATGCAACATGGCTGCACAGAGCAGGTGCCCTTATGTCCTCAGAAGTAGCACTTCGTACTTGCTCACCCTCTCTTCCATCTCTCTTTTTCTTTCTCTCATATCTCTCTTCCTCTTTGTGGCAATTTATCCTTTTTCTGTTTCTGTCCAGTCTCCCTGTTTCTGTTTGATTTTTTCTGTTTTCTCTGTATTTTAGCCTTCTGTGTCTTTTTTTCCCTGCTGTTCTCTCATTCCATGCTTCTGCCTGGATGTTTTTCTCTTTGTCTGCACTTATCTATCATTATATGTCTCTCCTTTGCTTCGTCTTCTTGTGTCTGTGTCTATCCCTCTGCCTGTGAGTGTCTGTTTCTCTTTTTCTCTTTCTTTTCCTGTTTCTATTTTTAGCTATCTCTGTCTATGTATGATTTTCTCTATCTGTCTCTGCTTCCCGTCTCCGTATTTGTGTTGTTTTTCTGTCTCGTTCTCTGTCTGTCTCTGCCTCTCTGTTTCTTTGTCTCTCTCTGTCTATTTCTCTCCCTGTAGGTCTCTGCCTCTCTCCAGCTCGGAATTCTGCTGTGCTGGTCCCTCGTGCCCATGTCTAGGCAGGATTGCTCTCTCTCAGAGAGCAGTAGGCCAGTGTCTCCCACTGCAAATTTTTAGAAACAATACCCAAACACCCAGCTCCTCTGTCTCCCAGCATTCAGACTCATCCTATGGAAGAATATGGATTGACTCTGTTTGATGGGAGTTCTTAGCTCTTAGTACTGAACCAATGGACTCGGGCCTTGCCTGGGGTATGGGTCTACCTTTTTCACTGTGACCCAGGGGAGCACATAATTCATCCCCAATCTGGAGTCTTTGGGAAGTAAAAATTAATTCATGGCAACAGGCATAAATCAGGCTAAACCATGCCATCTGGGATTCAAGGTGATTCCCTGTTACCAAAAGAAGGGAATCAAACAAAGCAGATGGCAAGGAGCTGCCAATCATATAAAGACTGGTCCTTATATATGTCCACTCTAAAATGACCTCAGGATTTGTTGAGAAATAACATTCTGTTCTGCAGTGCAGAGCGTCTGAGAATAGTTTTCCTGAATCCTTATCTGAGACAGTGATTTTTCTAGTAACCGTCTTACAAATCTTTGGATAATTCAAATAACCTGTCTTTCTGATTCTTGTTCCAGATGCTTGCATTAAACTGCCACCGCTTCCTCTCCCAAAGCTTCTAAAATTCCAGTACCTATGAGCTTTGAAGGATAACCTGCAGCTCCGGAATACAGCCGCAGCCATTCTGCCGTCAGCAGATGTGTGCTGGTCATGCTCTGGATGCTGTCGGCCCAAGCAGTCACGGTAAGAGTCCTTCCCAGAATGCCGCGAGACAAGACGGGTCCTGCACAGGAGCTCTGCATCTCTTCCCTGCAGCATCTCTTTCCCACAGATGACAATTTAGCAGTGGGAGTTGAACACGCTAGCTTTGAGTCATACTACCTGGAGTTTGACATTCACTGTACGTCATTAACCTCACCGGGCCTCACGTGCCTCATTTTCAAAATGAAATTTGTGGCTAGATAAAGTTTTCAAGCAGCACATAATAAACACTCAATTAGTGGTGATTTTGTTGCTCCTATTACCGTCACTGTGGTGGAATTCAACAGTGTATTGAAAGTGTTTGGAGCCACTCTTGGTCCGGGGGTGACAGACACCAATCTCCTTCCACAGTTACCCATGCTCTGAATCTGTCTTGCACGATGGATCCTTCCAGTCTACATTTCCCTATTTGCCCTGGTTAACTGGAATCAGAATAGGTATCTCCCAGCTTGTGCTAATTTCCATCGAGCGTGCAGACCAGTGAATTGCCCCAAATGCCAGCTGGAGACACTGGCCAGAAACTGGAGACAGAATAACAAACAGGCTCTCCAAATGAATGCTGAAATCCATTTTGGGTCTGTAAAAGTTGCCTAGTGGATTCTAAGCCACTTTATGGTCTTTGCCTCATTAGCTGTGCCCAGTTCTTGGCAGCTTCTTTCTTCCTGCCTGTCTTAACTCTGTCACCATTTTTTTCCTCTTGTACAATAATAGCAATAGCTAGCATTATTCTTTGCTAAAAACTGCCTAAGTAATTTACAACTTCAAAACAATCTTGTAAGATGGCTTCTTTCATGAGGTTATTTTTGCTGTATGGAAACAGAACAGAGGCCAAATACATTGGCAAGTTCTGATATCTTTAGGATTTAATCCTAGAGCCAGCATCGTGTTTACATATTGTAAGCCGATGCATTATAATTATACCTATTTATGGATTATGATGTGATGTTATATGTACACCATCTGCAATCATTAAATCAAGCTAACTGATGTATTCATCACCTCAAATATCTATTTTATACTGTAGCGGACACCTGAATTTTACTCTTTTAACATCTTTAACATATAAAATATGTTATTAGCTACCTATCACCATACTGTGGAATAGACCTCAAAAAACTTACTCTTTCTGTCTGGTTGAAACCTTTTGACCACCATTTTCCCAACTTGCCAACTCTGCCTACCATAACCACCATTTTACTTTGATTTTGATTATTTGATTATGTAAGGTTTTACACATAAGGGAAAATATACAATATTTGCTCTCCTCATCTGGCTTAGTTCAGTCAACATCGTGTCTCACAGGCTCCCCCCTGTTGTTACAAATGGAAGACATTTTTTCTCTTTGAACTACCATTCACAGTGGCCCCCACTGTGGTATAGCCTGTATGTGAAGAACAGATAACCTGTGAGAAACTATCATTGTAGAACATAGGAAACAAAACATTAGGTCTGTTTCCAACTTGCCTTTAAGGACCGCACACACTGCGGGGTACCTCAACTATGTCACGGCATGAAAGAGCACCGGCCCCACGTAGGTCACGTACGAATAGAGAAGACGGCTGTAAGGAGAGAAGGAAATGCTTAGTGCACACTAGCGGGCAGTAAAACTAAAAAAAAGATACAAAGTTTAAAAAAAAAAGTAGAAAAGATTCTAAGTGTGAAAAACTCGCCTTTCCCAGCAAGAAGATGGTGTTCCATTGAGTCTCATACTCCGGTTAACAGTTACTCCTATAGCTGGGATCTGGAATGTTCACCAAAGCTCTGTGTGCTAAAGGCTTGTTTCCCAGCTTGGAATTACTTCAAGGTGGTAGGGTGTTTAAGAGGTGGGGCCTGACATGAGGTGAAAAGCTTTCCTTTTGCCATGTACTCCCGCTGAGATGCGCTGCCACAGAACCAAGGCAGCAGAGGTAAGTTGTTATGGACTGAACACTCTAAAACTGTGAACCCAAACAAGCCTTTCGTCTCTGTAGATTGATTATCTCGGGTATTTTGCTAGAATAACAGAGAGTTAACAGTTACCAAAAGACCCACCCTAATTATAATAACATCCACATCCCTTTAATTCAAAGAATACAGCACATTTTTCAAAGAATAAAGGTTAATATCACCATGAGAGATGCTTGCCCTTTAAAATGAAAATGATCTTTACAGTGGAACAGAGCAGATTCATCGGTCTCTGATGCCTTCCTGCAGTGGGACACTGGGTATAATATTTGACTTCTCTAAAACTCATATTATTTATTGATAAAATGGACATTATCAGCTCAGACTCTTAGGAAATACATTGCTATGAACATTTGTGCAGAGTTTGTGTGTGTGTGTGTGTCTGTCTGTCTGTCTGTCTGTCTGTCTGACTGTGTGAACACTTCCATGTCTCTGGGTTAAATGTCTAAGACTACAATTGCTAAGTCATCTGGTAATAAGATGTTTAGGCTTAAAAAAAATTTGTCCAGAAATTGAATCCAGGGCTCTGAGCATTCTTAGCCTGTGTTCTGTTGATGAGCTGCACATCCACCGTGTGTTCACTTTCATAGGAATTTGCCAAATTGTTTCCCAAAGCAGTGTTGCCATTTTACCTTCCTGCCATGGGTTCTAATTTGTCTTTTCCATATCGGTAATGAAGTTTATTCCATTCCATAGAAGAGTACTGTGCAACACAATATGTATTTCATTTTATATGTCTTCTACTAGTTCAACTTCTCTGGAGAACCTTGAACAATAAAACAATATTTCTGACATGAAAAAACTACAGAAGCAGAGGTCAGAGCAGCAGTTACTGGAATGCCTATGAATATTCCATTGAACTAGAGATACACACAGATACAAATAAGTCTGAAAAGATCTGTATAAGATCGATAGATTCTATCAATGTTGATTTTGTCAGTGTGAAAGTATACTATAATTACAGAAAATGCCATAAATGGGGGTGAGGAAGGGTGCCTGAGGGATCCTTGTATTTCTCTTTACAACTACTGGTTATATCTACAATTACTGCCAAATAAAACATTTAATTTAAAAATGGGAACGACCGTCTTGGCATCATAGAACATATTTAAAAGTCATAGAGATGGTACATAGGAGAGATGAGCTTAGGGTCTCACACATAGGAGGCCTTCAATAACTGTCAGAGATGCAGTCTGTCATAGAAGAGAGTTCTGGTTAGTGCCATGTTGTGTCTCATTTAGTAGAGATGAAAACTCTTACCACAGTTAATAGGAGAGCCAGGTCGATAAGACGTCAGGCACAAGGAAGAGAAATGTGCATGCTAAAAAGTGACACACAGCAGACTTGGTTTTATATGTACTCACATATATGTGAAATGAGAATATAGGCTGACCCAAAGTCCTAAACCAGACAACTGGTGTTAACTAGCAGCCTACTGCTATTCTTCACAGGCAGCAAGCTCTGCTTGCAGTCTTCCTAAGTGTTTACTTGCTGGGGAACTTACTTTCTCTGAGCCGGGGAACAATTTGAATTGCATACATAGACCTCGGGAATTTTTATGAATACCTGTGAACAGCCCAGCTTATTAACACTCCAGTCTGAATCAGACAAAGAAGCACATATGAGTTGATTACTGTGGGTGGGAAATGTGACAGTTCCATGTGTTCGCAATATTTGATATGCCCTTTCATGGTGGCACCGACTCAACCTCCTGCCATTCTCCTCCGGCCACTTGGCTTCTTTAATAGTCCTTCTGGTTGCAAGAGGGAGCAGGGATCTTTCTACAAAATTTCTAGGTTTTATATTGTTTCAGGAATATCTGCCAGCCCTCTGGGCTAGTTCTCATAAAGTCAGCAGAGTTTTCCATACGATGAATTTTCCCCATGAGAATGAGAAAGCCAAACGCTCAGAAGCGATTTAAGAAGACAGAGGCACCTACAGAGCATTCTGACTCAGAGCAGAGCAGAGAACACGCCAGTCGAAGCTTTCCCTTCCACCTCTCAGCCACACGCGCGCACTGCCTTGAGCCTGGCTACAGGGCTGGCTTTGCGAGGAACTTGCAAAGCTTCTATCACAGGGACCCAGTACTTGCTTCACTGCTGTTATCATTGCCTTGAAATCAAAATAACTTCACTATCTTTGAAACTGTTTCGAAAGTGAGACGCAGTGGACAATTGAGCATGTCTACGAGCAAAGGAAGCGTGCACGACGAGCCTTCCTGCAGTTAGGTGCATGCTGTCCTTGAAGCACTGTGCAGCCTCGTCAACATCGTAACTGTGAACTTGCTTTGAGCCTCACTGAGCACCCGGCTATAATGTCCAAGGCATTAGGCTTAGGAATACTTAAATGAAGAGCTAAAGGCCTAGAGAGATTAAGATTTTCTTTCACACTACAATGTGCTTCAAATGAAGGAAGGCAGCAAAAATGATTTAAGAAACAGGAGCACCTAAGGAAATGTTCATATCCTCTTTATCCACACTTGTTCCTAGAATTAGCCAAACATTTCTACTGAAAAGTGAAGGATGGGGCAGACAGAGTTTTGTTTTTTCTTTTCTGTCCTTATTCATCACTAAGTACAAGATAGAAAATGCTGGATGGACTCGCAGCTCTTGAGAAGTAACACAATTGCTTTGGAGCCAGTTATATGCAGTGTTTCACCACATGGCCAGCATGAGACGTACGTAACTACTGAAACACAATGTGTAACCTTGGTGGTTGTGACTAGGACCTATGTGCTCTTAGATTTGTGTTTAAAATTGACATTACACAAAATAAAATGAATAGTAAAGTCCATGCTAATAATGTGGAATGTTAACTTTATTTTATTCAGAAACTAAATAGCTGAGGAAAGTCATTATGACAAGTCAAGAGAAAGACCATAAAGAAAGAAAAAAAGCTTTATTTTTTATTAAGTATAACAGGCATTGGGCCTTGATATATATATATTTTTTTTGAATAGTGCCTTAGTTACTTTTTCATTGCTATGACTCAATACCCTACATGCTCAAATTAGGAGGAGAAAAAGTTTTTTTTTTTTTTTTAAGCTCATGGTTTCAGAAGGTCACAATCTACACAGGAGTGACCAACAACACTGAAAATACATGGCAGAGGCAGAGGTGGAGGCAGCTCCTCAAAGCATTGTGGACAAGAATCCAAGTCAATTCCATTCAAGTCAAGTTCAGAAGGAAGGCAGGAAGCAGCATACAGTCTTCTAGGTCCCATCCCAGTGATGCACCCCTTCTGGGTCTTGACTCAATGTTTCATACATTCCAGGTTTAATTCCCCACCACATGGTTACAATCTAATCCACACTCCTGTAATCCAATTCACATACCTGCAACCTACAATCTGCCACACACCTGTAATCTAATCCTTCCAGATCAGACCCTAATCTCCTAACAGTGCACGGTTGGTTCCATAGATAATCCGTAACATCCAAATACATGAGATTTTGGAGGGACATTCCAGATCCAAACCACAATACCCCACTTACACTGGGCTTTGCTAATTATGCAGCTGATTGAGCAGCTGGCCCAGCTGACTTGCAGGATTCCTCATCCTTCCTGCAGTAAAAAAGTGGACACTCAAAAACTCTTATGCCCTTGGTGCTGAGTCCAGCTTAGCAGCCAGGGTTGGAAAGTTATTCCACTCAGTATTATTCACTGTTCGCCGCCAGGAAGTTTGAAGAAATACCCCATGTTAAGAAGAATAACATTTCTCCTCATTTTGTGAGGATTGTAGGCCTATAAAGAGTCATCCTTTGTAATCTATGCAGAATTGGCTCCAGAAAGTTTTCACATACCTATGTACATACACACATACATGCAGACATATACTTTAATCATCTTTAGTTTACTTACAGTACTCGATACAATGTAAATGATATGTAAATAGCTGTATTGTATTACTTAGGGAATAGAAAGGAAACAAAGTCTCTGCATGTCCCCTAAAGATACAGACACATTTTTTTTGTATGTTGTAGATTTAATGTTAGGGCTTTAACCCCAGCCTTGACACATCTATGAACACATCATACTGAACTATACCTCAATCCCTTGAATATTTTGATACAGGGTGCTAACTGTACATGAGGAACCTCTCTCTCTCTCTCTCTCTCTCTCTCTCTCTCTCTCTCATTCTGTGTGTGTGAGTGTATATATAGGAGTCAGTTTTACAAGTGACTCATATATTGATATAAACAAAAATGAGGAAATATTAATTTACAATAAGAAATGGTATTTTCATAGGACTAGATGCATTCATATTTTTCCCTGGAAAGCCATACTTTTAAAGGAGACAAGTTAAGGTGCTCTGATATATCTGGGTTTCTACTAGCAGACCCAGATCTTGGCTCTAACTTGCATAAATATGAGTTTATAAAAGAGCAGTAGTGATTTAAAGACACTACTACACAGCATAGCCAGCTAATCACCAAATTCATTTCACATTTGTTTGGACACAATTAAGCACATCGTAAAAACCCTCATGAAGTTAAGAGTGGTCATGTGACTGAGTTCTACCCAATGTGTGTAATCAGTCACAATACGCTCCATTTGCAGGCCTGGACCTTGCAAATCACCGTGTTCTTCACCCGGATTAGCACATAGCAGACAGCCTGAAAGGTCATCTGTAGAGAATGGAGGACCTCTGATCAGAAACCCTCATTTTGAACTTACATATGAAACTAAAAAATCTCTTTCAGTAAGTCATTGGCCCACCTGGGTGCTTATCTATTATAGCACCCAGCATTACTTTAACTGAAATTTACAATTTCTCAGGGACCAGAAATGCATGTTTAGATGCTCTTGAATCAAGAAAATTCAACCAGAATATAGTCTCAGTCAAATCATTAGATAATTCAAAAGAAATCTCCTTGCACTATCTGTTACTCTTCAGACTGAATGAGACTTAATCAAGAACCTCCATCATCACTGCTGTAAAAAATTCAAGCTCCCCTGCCACCGGTTCGCCACAAGGTCTGTTTGGTCTATATTGTGGTTTGGATCTAGAATGTCCCCCAAAAGTCTCATGTATTTAAATGTTACAGATTTGTCTATGGAACCATGTGCTGCTGGGAGATTGGGGCCTAATCTGGAGGGGTGGACTACAGGCATGTAAATTGAATTAATGGCATGTAAATTAGGATGAAAGGCATGTAGTGGGGGTTTACCACACCTTCCACACCTGGATGCAGGAGGGGCTTTTCACTGGGATGAGACCTGGAAGGATGTATAAGCTGCGTCCTGCCTTCCTTGGATGACTAGTCTCAAATTGCATTGCCTTGGCTTCCTGTTTGCAATGCTGTGAGAAGCTGCCTCTACCTCTGCCTCTGCTGTGTACTTCCATTGCTGCCAGCCGTCCCTGAGTGGACTGTGACCTTCTGAAACTGTGATCTGAAATAAACCTTTCCTCCCCTAAATTTGTGGATGTCAGGTATTGAGGCACAGCAATGGAAAAGTAACTGAGACACCCTAGCTTTTACCAGCTGCTCGCTTGTACCTTCCACAAGTCTTATATGAACAAATCTCGTTTATTAATATATTCTCCAATTCAAAGGATTCTGGAAAGTGTTGTTAAGTTGCCTCCCAGATAAAGGAAGACATGCTAGAGGAGCTCAATGAATCAATCTGCAAAATCTCCCCTTCTGAGAATTCTGCATGAGAGGAAGCAGAATAAGGTAGGTGATTGATCTGTGGCTTCTGGGTTGCCTTGATCCCCGTAACAACCTTCCATGGGGATCAACATCTCAGGCCTTCCTCTCTCCCAACAATTCAAGGAATTCCAAGTTCTTCACCTTTTAGAGTTGAAAGTTGACTGGCTTTCCTTCTTGTTTGGTTAATTTTTTTTTTACTCCTTTTTCCTGGGGTCTGGAAACTCTATGTTTGAGGCTGCTGTGAACCCTGCCCTTCATGCGATTATGTGGGGGAAGTCTCAAGGAGGCGTAGTACCTAGCTTCCAACAGCTTACTTGAGTTTTTAGGGTGTATTTCACAGCCCTCCTATCCTGAGGCCTCTGCTTGGAGAACTAGTGGTGTGGGATGGAGCAGGGGCCTCGTTCTTAGTCAAATTTAATTCTCTAATTCCTGCCTTTAAAGAGCTGCAAACGCAAAGCTCTCTCAGGAAAGTGAAGCAATAGTTGCATTGCTTTATCCTGTGGCTCTATAACTGAACGCCTACAACGAAGGGCAAATGAATTCATTATACAGAGGTCTCAGAACAGAGCCTGGCTCGTAGGAAGCGGCTCATGCATAATGCCGGCCATCATGAGCCTTGCGTGGGACACATCCAACTGCACTTACTGCACTGCTACCTAACTTTAAATTTTAAGTTTTACCAGTAATTATCATGTTTCCTTGGATCTCTCTTCCCTCCCTACCCAAGATCATTTCACAAAGTTTCACGTGTCATGGAACATGGTTTCTCGTTTTCTAGCATGTGCATGCCATTTCCTCAGAACACGCCTCTGGTCTTATGATAAGGGCTGGTGACAATCGTGTGAAGCAAAAGTGTGGAGAGTCAGAGAGTTGGAGGAAACTTTGAGGAATAAGCCTGTTCCCCTGTTTCCTAGAGCACAGCTTTGAGGAAACAGTTGCATCCAAGCCCACATCATCAAGCTGTTGCAGTTCGGCAAAACATACGGAGGTCACAGAGAGAAAGAAAATGTGAGAAGCTGCTTGCAGCAGACAGACGGCGACGGCACCAATGGGCAGGAATGGAAGCCAGCACATGAGCTCAGGGCCCAGCTCTCACCTTCATCTGTGCCATGCATGTGCCATGCATGTGGTGACTTTGGGCCCAAGTATTTCTTGCACTAACAAAGTGCATCCATCATGGATGGGATTTGGAGTTTTGCACATGGAATCAAGTTCTGGCTCTGATGACCCACAGAACTAAGTATCTGGAAAATTTCTTTCCCCCATGGAGCTGCAGTTCCCTTCTTCTATAAAATAGGAACTGTAGCTTCTCTCTTCTCAGGGCTCTTTGGAGGGTTAACTGACATAATTGGAACAAAAGTGCTAACACAGTACCTGGCAAGCAGTAGGTTCCCTAAGAATGTAATGCAAATTAGAATTTGTTTTTTTATTATAGAAGAAAAAGAATTCTATTGAAAAGAAAAGTGCTATTCTTAAATCTAACCTGTAGCAATAATAGTATGTAAGGTTGAGGAAGCAAAAGACAAGAAAACACCAAATAATTTCATCTTCAGCTTTTGAATCTTCAGAGTGAACTCATAATTGAGCTTCTTTCAGCCCTTCTGAGGCCTGAAAGGCCTTACATCGACACAGAGATGAGGGCGCCCAGCCTCTTGCATTGTAGGCTCTGATTCATCATTCACTGCAGCTTGAGATATCTGCTCGGTGAGTTCTCTGAGGGCATGACAGGAAGGCATCTCCTTTGAGTTTAGCTGGGCTTTGCAGCTGCTCAAATCTCTAAGAGAAACAACTGCAAGGTGGATGAGTATGACAGCAGGGCTGGCTGTGTATCTATAACCAGGCTAAGAACTGGGTAGGTGTAGTGGCCCAAGATTTTATTCCCACTACTCCCGAGTCTACTTCATCACTCTGTGTAGGAAGGAGGAAGCATCCTAGCCCTTTGCTAACTAAGTCATGGTTATACACTAATCTGTCTTCCCAAATTCCTATGTTGATGTTCCAACCCCAGGTATCCTTAGAAAATGACTGCATTTGGAGAAAGGTCCTTACAGGGATACTTAAGTAAAACTGGGGTCAATATGACTTATTTTCTTAAAAGAAGAGGAAATTAGACCTAGACATGCACAGAAGGAAGATATGAAGATACAGCCAGAAAGAGAAACCCTAGACGAAAGCAACCTTGTGGGCACTGTGATCGCGGTCATCCAACCTCTTGAATAGCAAAGCAATAAATCTCTGTTGATTAAACAAGTCTAGCGGTAGTACTTTTTTTAATGGCAGCCCTAGCATACTAACGCAGTTACTTAATCAACTTTTTTTTTGGCACTGAAGACGCCATGTTTGAAAAGTGTGTGAGCATTTCTTGCAAGAAATAGATTTGTATTATAATAGCCACCACTATAGAGAGCTTTTTCTGTTTGACACCAGCTTCTCTGGTGTCTGTCCTCCTTATGTTACTGAGTCCTCCTGAAGGCAGGGGCTCCCGCAGCACCATTTCCGTCTTTCTGGGGAGGAGATGGAGGCCAAATGAGGACACACAGCTAGTTGCCCACAGTCTCCACGAGGAAAAGCAGCCTTATGGGCTCCCAATTTACCTGCCTGGTCCTGCTGTTTCTGGCAGGATGGGAGGTATGAAGGAAGAAGCTTTGGCTATCTTCCCTGCTTCATTATCACCTCCAACAGGATTTCCATTTTGCTTCTGAGACCCTCTGGGGTATCTCCACTTGTCTCAAAATGGGTTGAACAATGTCAAAGTTGGTTTAATTTATCTTAATTCAGTGAAAGTGAGAGGTTCAGGCAGAATGCTTGTAGACGCAAAGAAGCCTAGCCAGGTGTCAAATGCAACCCCAGGGGGTCAAGTCACAAAGACTGCAGATTCTCACCCCATGGGGAGAAAGGAGCCTTCCTGATTCCAGAACTACTTCTCACTGAGCACAGGGTGCAGACAGTCAATGGAACATATAAATCCATTAACACTTCAATCCAGGGTCACTTTTAGATGCTAAACTATCTCCAGAGAGATGCAACTGTCCTGAAGGGAAGGGACAGAAGCAAAGAGGATGGCTGGTGAGTTACACAAGGCATTTGCCCATGCCGGTGCCCCAGCTTCATTGCTTACAAATGCTGTGGAGATTCCAAAACAACCAGAGGTGAAACTCTGATCAGAATAGAAGGCCTCCAGACTTGTATCTAGAAGTCCCTGGAGCCTAGGTCCTACAGTGTGGTGGCTGCTCTGGTAAAGATACTGCTAGAGACAGCAGGGCCTATAGAAAAGATACTCTGGAGAAGTATTTCTGCAGTAATTGCCCAAATCGCTCTGTACCAGTGGACGTGGCCTGGTTTGGCCCCAGTTCTGTTAGGAGGCCCACTGGCAAGCCTCCCAGAAAATGCTCGCCAGCCTCCAGCTGTATTCAAAGCAGCCGGGAAGATTTGAGTTTTTGACAGGTTCCCCCACCTTACAAGATAATAAGATAGGTCACATTTCAGATTTAACCCAGTTGACATTTTAATTCTCCTAATGTGCTTTTTGATGTGTGCAGATAAGGTACAGTGTAGGTACACGTTGCTATTTATACAGTCCTACCCAGTGGCTGCCATCAGTGTCAGCTCTTCTGTTCACTTGGGGGCCTTTAAGATCCTCAGAACTTTTAAGTTCTCCACTTCTGAGTACTTTCTTCTTTCCGAAGTTTGAAAAACAGAACGAGAGAACAATGGTCCTCTTATTTGTTCTCTTGTGGCAAAAAGATGGGGTAAGGTAGTGTCAAAAATCCTGAACCTCGGGAGGAGAGTCCTACGTGGGAAGAGAGCCCGACGCTTCTTACACGGCTTTAGAGCTCGGTGCAGAGTGAGGAAATGCACACAGTGCCGAGGTAGAGGCTGACCCAAGGCCAGCCTCCACAGGGAATCTTACTTGTCATTATCATTGTCGCTGTCACCAACATATTCATCCTTGCTGCCCTCACTATCATCACATTGTCATCAGCACTCTTTTCTTGTCCCTTCCACCATCTGCCCAATGCCTCCGGGAAAGAACTATTTCTCTAAAGATCTCATTCTTCTCTTTATGAAATTGGGTAATAATCTCTATTTCCTGGGGCTACCAGTAAAAGTAAGAGAGGCAGAGAGAGTCCTCAGTACAAGTGAGGTCCTGCTATTGTCCCCAGTTCCATCTCTGTTTTCTCTTCCTACTCACAATTTGTTTGTTTCTTTATCTTAGCTTGTCTCCTTGTCCTTGCCCCAGCTGCTCCTCTCAGCCACAGAGCTGGGCCTGCCTATCCTCGAGAGTCCCATGTTAGCCCGGTAAGGAACCTGGCTAAGAACAAAGAACTTGCCACTGGATACCACAAACTCACTGTGCAGCCTGTACAATTTCCCTTGTATGATATAGGACAACTGTACCAGAGAGTCACTCTTGAATTGGCCCATAGAGTATTCATATCAAAAAAGTCTCAAGGGCTTCTTAGGAACACACTTCTGAAGCCTTACCTCATAATAAAGAGAATTCTAGTGGTGGAGGTTTACGACCTGTACTTTGACAAGAATCCCAAGAGGTCCTCATGTGCATGAGGACCTGATGAAATGACCCCTGGGATTGTCTCTCAGTTCTGATGGACTCCGAGAGAAAGGCTCAGCTGACCAGGGAGTACATTTTCCAGTATCATGGCTGTAGCACAGATGCGTGTTCTATGGGTTGGTCAAGCTGAGTAGAGGGAGTGGTCCTTAGAGCTGAGGTGCTTCAAACACCAATGTCAGCCACCATCCAGACAGTAGCACTTAAGGATATTCTAGATTTCTGCTCTTACTGATCTGGGTTGGAGTGAAGATCTCTATGTAGACTATGAAGAGCACACAGAACCAGGGCAGAGGGCAGGTATATTTAACACCCAGATCATCCATTCTGAACGGGCATCCATTCTAAACCAGCAACACTAACATACCATGCAAATTGGATGGGTGCCATTCTGAGTTAGAAACTTAGTGCATATCTATAGCCAACTCAGACAGGATGCTGGGGAAAATGCCAAATTAAACTTTGATGCTGGATGTCTTTCCTTTCTTTATGCCACTAGCCACTCCAAATATATGCTTTCGACAAAAATGCAAGACCCTCCCAGGAATAGTAGTCAAAGGCTGAGATAGGTCATTTGTGTCTCCCAAAACAATAGCAAATAAATCTGTGTTTTAAATAAACTGTAAAGACAGGAGCAGTTCAAAGGTAGGTACAAAGTTTATTTCCACTTCCTAAGAGTTTCCCTGGTAACTATGAAGTAGTTGAATAGGTAGATGACAGATAACAGATAGAGATAGATGGAAAGTGGTATTTCTTACTCATGAAGAAATGGAGCACTGCCCACATGCCAGAGCTGCACTTAATTTTTATGTACCTTGTTCCATTCACCATTCCAATTCAATAACCAAGCAAGGTAGATAGTTATAACTATTTTAAAAAGTGAAGCTCAACAAATTGAATCTTTGGTTCAAAATCATGCAGAAGCTGCAAATTCAGGCTGCAGGTCACAAGTCCTAACCCTCGGGCGCTCTGCTGCCTGCTGTGATTAGTGGCCCTGTGGAGGTAGGCACACCAGACTGAAACGGAAGAATGTGGAAGAAGGGAGGCCAGGGAGGTGGGAAACTCGTATTTTAGAGAACATTCAGAAGCTACTGGGTCACACAAACCTAGATTTGTATCTTGATGACACCACTTGCTTTCTGTAAACTTGACCAACTTCTTAAACTTCAATTTTTAAAAACATGACTACTATTGTCTACCTACCTGCTCCAAGTGTTGATTTTAATAAGACAGTACATAGGGGGTGCTTAGCAAGGAACTTCTTGCATAATACACACACAGTAAGTGAAAACTCAATTATTCCTGAAAACAAAATGCAGTAAAATAAATCATACTTATAAGTCTGTACCTAGCAAAGTGCCTTCAAATAGAATACCTGAGCCAGTAAATATATGTTATAAGATAAAATGTCTTTTAAAGCCTTAAAAATATAGTTTTCAAGAGAAAACTCTTATAAAACTATTTTATCAATTTTGCGTCCTTTAATAAAATATGTTGAGATTCTCCATGAGCCTGCGAAATCCCTAAGTCAGTCCACTCTAAAGGAATGATATCAATTCCATCAAGCAAGGATTATGGTTAAGACAGAGATCAATTCTTGTCCCTTTCTCAA
The DNA here is from genome assembly GCA_004027205.1 of Ctenodactylus gundi. Classification (NCBI taxonomy): domain Eukaryota; kingdom Metazoa; phylum Chordata; class Mammalia; order Rodentia; family Ctenodactylidae; genus Ctenodactylus; species Ctenodactylus gundi. The sequence goes on from PVKB01004051.1 coordinate 154,724, forward strand.
CAACCTTTTGAAGAAAAATTGGTAAAAGAATACCAACTCCACTACAAATAAAGGCTTAATTTGTCTTGTTGTTTTTAGAAGAGGGATGGTTTTTGAAAACCAAATTAGGAAAAATCTTCTGGGGACTGTAGTTTGGGCAAAAGCATTAAGCAAAGAAATAAATTAAATATGAGTCAGAAGTTAAAAGACATCAGGAGGGATTTAGTATTCCTCCTTTTGAGTCCCACTCATGCCACTTAGCCAGCTCTGTGGCCGTGGTCAAATTACCTCCTAGTCTCTTCATCTGTAAAGCATGACACATCGTTGGCCCCAAAGAGTATTGGAGGATGTGACAGATGTGAAAAAGCAAGAGGAAGAGCAGTGACCCAGCACTGCTGTGTCAGAATCCTCCTTTCCCTACTTCTCCTCTGTGAAGAGCCCACAGGACAAGACAGACCGTGTACGCGTGTCAGATGGTGAGCAGCAGTGTCAGCAGTCCCGGCGGAGCTTTCTGTTTCAGGATAAAATGGCGCCTTCACTGGTGGAAAATTTAGTGTGAAGGGAGATTGTTCAAAACAAATGGGAAAATACTAAAATAGGAAGTAACAAAGAAGGAAAAAAGTGAGAAAAAACCGACTTGAAGAGGTCATCTTTGCATTTGAAAGGAATTCAGCTGTAAACATTGAACCCAGGCTAAATTCTCTAACTTGTTTAGGGCTGTCCCATTTTGCGTTTTAACACTGACGCAATCAGGGCAGGCAGCCTCCAAGAAGGCACTGAAGATTCCTTCTGCTATTCAGGCTCTCGTGAGACTCGCTGCCCTTGAATCCTGAGTGAACTACAGACTCACTACTGACTAGTAGAGTGCACTAGAAGTGCTAGGATGGCATGTGCAAGATCATTATTAAAATTGCACCTTCCATTGTAAGCAAGCACAGACTCACTTTCTTGCATCATTTGTGTTGGGAAGACTAAGCTGTCACCCTGTGAGTAATCCTATGGACAAATTCATATGATAGAAAGAGGAGCTGAGGCATGAGGATGGTCCTGAGTTTGAGGCCAGTTTGGGTGATGTAGTGAGCTCAGAACCAGCCTGGACTGCAAAGTGAGACCCTGTCTCAAAAAAAAAGAGAGAGAGAGAGAGGGAGATAATGAGTTTAGCCATGAGAACCCATCATAACAACTAAATACTTTTTTTTTTTTGAGACAGCATCTTGCTCTGTAGCCCTGGCTGGTCCTGAACTCACTATGTAGCCCAGGCCGGCCTTGGACTCATGGCAATCCTCCTGTCTCAGCCTCGCAACTGCTGGGATTACAGACATGCATAAACCCTCTTTTAAAGCATGTATGATGCTGTCAGGTAAGTGGAGACAGGAGCACATACACATCATCTGTGTCTCTGCACAGTTGGGACTAAAGGGGTAGGTTATCTGTCTATCAAATAAATTCAAAGTCTATGGGTTAATGCAAGTTTTTGACCTTCAGAAATCTAGATATTTTCCAATTCAAAAACCAGAATGCATTTGTGATGAGAGTCCATGCATTTTACGAAGTAATTAAAAGAAAATAGTTGAGTGTTTTCAAAGTCTAGGGAAAGTTTGATCTTGGGAGGAAAAAAAAAAAGAACAAACTTACAGATAATTCCTTTTCTGCAGACCCAATTCTTGACATCTCATTAGTTTTAATTGATCCAGGATCATTCAGACTAATTCCTGCAGGGCAGTTAATTAGAAAGTGGCTAAGGAAAGAGGAAGGTGGGCCCGCCCAGATGTTGGCCTTGGCGGGCTTTGAATTGATCAACTGCCTCCTTCTCTGAGAAAGGAAATAATTCTAATTAGTAAGATCAGGGGAACTTCTGAAGAAAGAGTAGGTGTTTGACAGGTACTGGAAAATTCAAGGGCAAATATGAATATTCCAGGCAGAGGCACAGCTTGTACAAAGGCACTGAGACTTCATGTGCCTTGTGCATGTTACATTGTGTCTAGAACGGAGTTTGGAGAAGTACTTGGATATTAGGGAACCATTGTGTAGTGAGAAAAAATATGTTAGATCCTTTCTTATGGAATAAAAATTCCTATTCCACCTCCATGGAAAGGGGACGATTCAAGAAAATTGCCTTCTGTGGAACATCCACTACTCACCATGTGCCATGCAAGGCACTTTTTCATTCTTGTTTAGCCCTCAGAAGCCCTAAGAAATATTTATCTCCCATTGAGGCTTGGCGATCACTCCAAAAGTGACAAACCTGACATTTTAAATTCGGGTCTGTCTGACAATAAAGTCCATGCTTCTGAAAGAAGTCTGCTGAAAGACCGGCAGAGAGGAGGCAAAGGACCACCTATGGCTTCCTTTGGACAGAGTCGCGGTGTACAATGTCCTAGATCTCCCGTCCTAGGTCATCCTTACCAGGTTGTGACTCGGCACACGCCCCTTCTGATCATCACTTTCCTCATACATGAAGCAGGGAACACTGTATTCAGGGGGCGGGGGGAGTACTGTCATGCCTATCAAATGAGACGATGTCCCTGATGGCTACCTGGTTATAAGTCACTATCATATTGTTTTAATGACAGGAAAGTTCATATCCTTAATGAAATGGAAACACACAAACCTGAGGCCCGCAGGACGAATCACCCACCACCCTCTTGCAAACCTTCACCCCAGGAGCCCCAGTTCTATTCTAGGCTCTGGACGTGGGTGGCGGGGGGGTGGGGGGTAGGGTTAAAAGTGCCACCAGCCAGCAGCTCCCTCCCGCAAGCTGGTGATTAATAGCAAGGAACAGACCTATCAAGGAGTGTTGGGGTGAGATGATTAGTGAATCAAAGAGACACTCAAGTTTTAATGAGGCAATGTTTGCTTTTCTACCTCTGAATTCTGAAATCACACTCCAAGACCAAACTGGGAAAAATCACCCAGCGAAACAGTCCGTCTTCTTGCTGTCTTCTCTCCTGGGAACTGAGCAGGATCAGGAAAGCTTTTTCTCTTCCTCTTCAGAGAAAACTAACTAAACAACAACAAACTCCTGTTGTAAAATAGCAGGTGGTTGTCATTTCCCTAAAGGATGGGTAAGAAAGACAGGTTCTCAGGATCGCAGACAGATTTGGTGTGGGGTCTCCTGAGTGACAGATGGGTTGAGGAGAGGTCAGCAGTGGCCTGGGATCTGGGAGGTTTCCTCTCCTTGTGGAAGGAGGCGTGGGTTAGAAAGAGGCCGAGGGAAGGACAGTTTCAAGAATGCGAAGGAAAGGATATGAGGACTCCATGTGGCACAGCAGCAGTCCCAGCTGCAGAGAGAGACAGTGCTCGGAGCAAGCGTGCCCTGTACACACTGCTTTCACCATACACTGTGGGCCCGCAGGCACAGAGAGAGAGAGATTCCAATCTCTCAAAGTACCTAGGATTAAATAAGATAAAGCCAGGTCCATCGCAGAGGTTCACTATCTTTTCCCTTTCCTTGATCAAGTGAATGTAGTAAGAAGAAGAAACTACAGGAAAAATAAAAAAAAAAACAAACTGTCTGAAATTATCTGGATCACTTCCAGTCAGTATGACCATAGACTGCTCATTTATTTGCTTGAAACCTCGGTCTTCTCAGCTTTATGTTGGGAAAGACCGCGTTTTCTTTTTCAGAGAGCAAAGCCTAACACACAGTAAGCGTTCTCAATATCTGGGCTTACTTTAACCATCTCCTCATACATGTACTGAAGGTGCAGACATTGGCCCATGGAACCCCCTTGCCAGGACTTGCCCTGGGAACCTGCCGCACAGTCCGCAGTTTCTGTCTGTCTTGTTGTCAGATAGGATAGTTCTCACTTCCGCTTTGTGCCTCAGAGGTTGCTAGTGGCGTGTGGCGGGATTTGGGCCCTCTCTGTGCTTCTGCCTCAGTCTCAGCCTTGTCCACTCGTGTCATGGACCCAGGTAAGCATCCACCTCAAGTGAAGATACCCGGAAGTCTACTTGCCAATACAAGTCATCTTCCAAATCTGAAACGGGGTCCTTCTGGTAGACACTGACACACGCTAATCTACCTCCCAGGTCCATGGCAACTTCCTTCCACTGATGTGGTCTAGGCAGACCTTGTTTTGATAGGCCAGTTTTCCATTCCATGAAACGGACAGACCTTACATCAGTTACAGCCCAAATACACAAGAAAACAGCTTACAGTTCAGTCCAGCAAATGGATTTGTTTTTACCTTTTTCAGTTAGAGTGGTGGTTTTCCAAACAAGAGCAATCTGTTGAGCTTGGAACTGCTACTCCTAAAGCTCTTCATTGGTCAATCTAAACACGTTTATGGAGTTCAAAGTGGTAATAAAATCCAGAGGGTGCCAAAGTTAGTCCCACAGGAAAGAAAATCCACTTGCTTTTGAATACATTGAGTAATTCTCTGCATTTTCTAGGTTGCATGTTTCTACATAAAACATTTCTCTTTTATTATAGAACTTTTCTGGACAGTTCTCCAGCATCACTCCAGATGTTATGGATATTTCAAGATTATTTTATGTCCTGCAGTCACAGGGCAGTTTCAACCAATGCCAGACAGCAAGCTAGGAATTCTCTCTCCAATGAAAATCTTTGGACCCAAATAATCCATTCTCATTTCTAGGAGACATTTGTAGGTTTCGACATCAGCCTCGTCTGCACTGCACACAGGGCTAATGTAGGAAGAATGTGCCTATACCTGCACTCTAGTTTCTGTTCTGTGCTGTTTGGTACGAACAGCCTGTGTGTACTCAGACATTCTTCCTATTTGTTACTTAGGATATATAATTAATATCTCTCAAAAGGCAGATTTTCATGCCTTCTGTTTTATAATAGTAAGTAGGAGAGCTAGGAAACATTTTCTAATAGAACACAATACGCATCCCTATAATTCATTCATGTAAAAGAAGAGTATCCATTTGACATAGTCTATTAAAACACATGATTATTTTTTCTAATTTTTCACCTTAAAACCACCAACGCTTGCATTTCTAACTGCAGCTGTTTCTATCTGCAGCCATCGGTAGGATTCAGGTTTTACACTCATAGATTGGGGAAGTACTCCCTCGGCAGGCACGATTCCTCTCTGAAACACTGACGTGAAGGAGGCAGGAGCGCTTTACATAAAATTTGCTTTAAAATTCTGATTTTAGTTTATATTTTATATTAATCTTACCAACTCTTAAATTTCTATATTCTCTCAATTTAATTGCAGACTTTGCAAAGACTTCACAAATGAGATTTGGTTCCATGTCGCCCATTAAGGTGCAGAAAATTCTCTTCATCTTCACTGTTTGCCCCACTTATATGCAGAAGGCTTTGGGTCGTCATGAAGGATTGATCCAGGGGACTCAGCTTCTTTTGTTAATCTTTATCTTGATTGTCCATCATACCTTTAAAAAACATATTTTGATCATTAGTGGTCACTTCATTTATCGCATTTCTTAGTAGCGACTTGAAGATGTCTACTTTCTTGGATGAGTCTCTGCCTTAGCGAATCAGCATCACATTATCCCTCATCTGTGGCTTCAGTGTAGCATCCTCCATGGCTCCTGAGAATACGTTGGGTCAGCCGGGGATTCAGGATCTTTCCCAGTGCATTTCTCATATCGGTGCCTTGAGACTAAAGCTATGGTGCAGATTGACAGAATCTTAACTTGACCCGTTTCTTGAAATCCCACAATTTAAGGGCTCTCTTTCACAAAACCATGCCCACTCAGATGTCAGCTGCAAGTTGAGCTCAAGTCATCTGCACTTCAGGTCAATTGCCTGTAAAATTAGTCATTTCTACAGCTACTTCGTGTCTATTCATTGCTACAATAAATCATTGGAAGGATATATGTTGGGATTGCAGTTTAATTATAAAGGTTATACTTGAGGCAAGGTTGGAGAGCAAGTACAGAGTTCTGTCACCACCAAGATGAGCCAGAGTACCTCCTCCTCCTACCACATCAGCGTATTTTACAGCTGGAGGCTCCACTGAGCCTTTCTGTATAAAAATTTTATTATTGTCTCATCATATAGGCCAGATTAATTGATTCATCCCTCTCTTTAGGTCACGTGGCTGAACTTTCAACCCTTGAGTTTAAGTGTTCAGTCTTTCCGATGACCAGCTCCCAGCCCGATGGTATCTAAGGTGCTTAGTCACTTTATTAGCGTAATGTTATGGTTTGGATCTGAAGTGCCCCTCCAAAAGCTTGTATTTGGATGTTGCAGATACCATGTGAATGTTGTAACCTCTGGAGACCATGTGCTGGAGGGAGGTAGGCCTGGCTGGAAGGAGCGGATGCTTGGGGCTTGATCTGGAGGAGTGTGTACTGGTTCCTCTCTTCCTCCGGCACTTAGTTTCCTAAAGACAGATAGATTTGAGGCTTTTCTAGGTAAATGGACAGAACCAGTGCAGCTATTGATAACAATATATAGACATGACTATGGAGGACAAATACAAACCCACAAGATCACCTAAATAGACCCCAAACTTATCTTCACTGTGTCTCAAATATGCCCTTGTTTTCCGACTACTGTACATGAGGCAAGGTGGAGTTGGGATAGAAATAGATGGTGATTTTAACTGTCTCTGATTTGAATGTACCACTTTTTTCAAATTGTGGATCCTCAACACCTTGCTAGAGCTTTCCACGGGCCTTAGAATGAATCCAGACATACGGCATCGCTGTGGGCTGCGCTAAGTGGTCTACCAACGAATGAGGGACAACAGGAGCTGTGTCTCACCATGCAGGTGTATTTCAACACTGACTTCACTTAAATTCATCAGAGCACGGTGATAAGATAAAGTAGAACAATTTTCGTTTGCTTTTACTGCTGTTTTTAAATTCTCTGTGGGCAAAACACCCTTTATTTCCTGTACCCTAAGTAAAGAGTTCCCTCCACTCCCCTCTTAGCAAGTCATTGCCTGAGTTTCATCAACATCACAACAAAGGCACTTCTGCCATCCAATATTCCCCGCTGTCCAGTCCTGAGCCCCAGTGTAAGCCATTAGTCCAAGAGACAGGGACAGAAAATGATAAATTAGCCAAGGAGACAGGAGTTCGTGTCTGGGAACACACAAACATAGTGTAATAGTTAAGTGTGTTAACTCCGGAGTTGGAGTGACTGGATTTGAATTCTGATGTATCCTCTCCTTCACAATGGGACCTTATTGGTGGGGAAGTTATTTATCCTGTATGTACCTCAATTTTGAATCAGTAACATGAAAATAATTATGGCTTTTATGCTACAAAGCATCGTGTGTGTGTGCATGTGCATGTGTGCATGTGCACATGTATATGGATTGAATGCATTATTATTTATGGCAGAGAATCTTTCAAAGAGCTTGTGAGTCAGGGAGACATGGTACATTTATAGAACTAAAAGAAAGACTGGACGTGGTGGCATACACCTAAATCCCAGCACTCAGGAGGTTGAGGTAGGAGGATTGCCTTGATTTCAAGGCCAAACCAGCCTGGACTATAGAGCAAGACCCTGTCTCAAAATAATTAAAAAGAGAGTAGAAAACTAAAAGAAGCCAACAGAGGCTACAGAACAGAGGACAGGATGTAGAAAAAGGCCTAGGGAGGTAAACCAATGGAGAGAATTCCAGGTTATGTAACGATCTAGAATAAGATGTAGATTTGATGGCATTGAGAACTATGGCTACTTGTATCAAACATGACATCACTATTGTGACTCAGAATTGAGACCTCTTGTATCTACATCACTTAGTTTTTAGTTCCAGAAAACAACTTTGCCTGGGAAAGATAAGACTCAAAATCAATAAATGAATCCACTCTTTGCTTATCAGATCTCCACAGGTCAGTATTTCTGATAAAACAGTCTGCTAATCTAAAGAGATTGCTGACCCCAAACTGATGACTCAGTAAGACTTGCTTCAAGACCTTGCCTTGCTGTATCCACCAACCCTCCATGCCACAAACTCTGCCTACCACTTAAATTCTCCATCTCAAAAAGACTGCTTTAAGTCACCAAAATCCACGCTTACAATCATACATAGGTGTTTTGACAACCCGCTTCTAACCCGTTGAATTTTTTTCTAAGTCCTTTTTCAAGATAATATTTTCCATTTGTAAGATATGTTCTAATCAATGTAATAGGATTTGTAAAGAGATTGTCTCCTGGTATTTTGGGGAATTAGCATGATCATGTCTTTAAAGTCCTCTCTGACCACAGAATAGAGAATGGAGCAGAAGATGGAAACGTTTGCATAGGAATTCATTTTGGTGGGAAATCTCAAAGACTATTTGCATCTACAGGCTCAATCCCTGGTGCTGTTCCCCACTATTCTGAGGACATTTTCTCAGTAACCTCTAAATAAATATTTAAAACATGTCTCACATAGCTAGTAGCCATCTCCTTCTCCAGCTGCACTGGGTCCTTCTCCAGCTGGAACTATGAAATCACTACCAAAAACTAATAGGACAATTGGTAAGAAATGTAGAGAATTTACCAAAAAGGTGAAAGCAGTGTTAAAATTGATAACCATGATCTAGAATAGAAAAGAATTTATTAACTGATTTTTTTTTCACCAGCCAGTCCAGAGCCAGGACTTTTCTGAAGCTGTTCTCAACCAAAGCTATTTTGAATATTAGGAAAACAGGAATAAATTTGGGGTATGCTCTTAGATGGGAAGGAGCTTCTAGTCCTCACTTTTCAGACAGACCAAATGCTTCCTCTGTGCAGCTCAAATATTACCTCTGCCAGGCTCAGAAATACAAAGATGAAGAGAGAGACATGAACAGAGATAATGGGAATAATGAGAGATGGTCCTGTGAATGTTTTCAGGGCTCAGATCTTGCGAAGACAGCAAGACAGACCGGAAGAGAAGACCCACAGCCTCCAATGGCCTAGACGGCAGCAACCTAGGAACATATATCAAAATGAATCACATCATACAAAGAAGTAATTTTCAGTGTGTCCACTTCCCTATTAGCTGGACACCATGTAGGGTCCTATTAATACTTAACTTTCTTGTAGCAGGGTACCTTTCATTCCCACCACAGACTTTGCAGAGGATAAGGTAATGACGATAACGACTTCTCTCTGAAAAGGAGATTGGGACTCAAAGATGAAAAGTCACATGCCTAGGATTTTCCATACCAAAACCAAGTCACAAATCAGGTTCTATGAGACACAGATGAAGATCGCAGGCTGCCCCACACTGCCTGGTCTACTCCTATATTCCTGTTACTCTTTTAGTGTGAAGGACTCAGTGTGGTATTGAGCCCATGCAAGCACACAAGCAGACTTCTTCAAAGTATGAGGCTGTGAGGGAAAGGAACATTTCCCAGGTAACTCAGTGGCATTGACCCCTGTGCTATGTCTAAGGCACTCGATAACCCTGTATCTCAGTTATGACTCTCCCAAGAAATTTAATTGGGAGAAGTCGTATTTTCAGCCTTGTAAGGTTCTCATAAGAATAAAAGCAGTCAGTGGAGATAAGGCTGCTTGCCAATAATAATAATAATACTTTAGAGCATCTATTAAAAACTTATAATACCTGAGACACTAGGTTAATTCTCTCAATAATTGACAAGGCAGGTGCTATTATTATCTTAATTTCACAGAGGAAAAAGTTTAAAATTTCAATTTAATGTCTTGTCCTAAGTCACACAGATGGAAGGAGGCAGAGCCTGAAGGGATAAGACATCCCAAAGCCTCTGCAGGCTCAGCTGAGCTGCAATGGCCTGTCCACATGGAAAGGGGTCTGGTGTCCCCTTTGCCCCAGGGAATGTATCTGAACACCATTCCCCAGACCACTATCTTCTTTCTTTTCTTCCTCTTCCTCTCTCTCCCTCTCCCTCCCTTCCTCTCCCTCCCTCCCTCCCTCTCCTTCTCCCTCTCCCTCTCCCT